>JAWWEQ010002535.1:0-60852 GCA_035583055.1 Torymus tubicola
AAATCCTCACATATCGAGTATGTCTCAGGATTAGTGAAGAAAATACTAATTTTTAGTGGAAATTTTTTTTCCGTGTACGTATACGATATAATAAATGTTAATATATATTAGAACACAAGGGAATATACATTGAAAGACAGGCGTTTAATTTGGAATTTTTTAATTAAAATCTTAAGATACATACAAAAATTTAATAAAATCATCGGCTAGTTAATATAATATAATATAATATATATATATCGTAATGCTTGAACACATTTTTCAGCACGAGAAAAGACGATCTTTCATACATTCAATCATCCTTTCGCGCGCAGAACGAAAAAAATGTCACAATACAAAATGTATATTCTTTTACAAAGATAATACACATATATCCGCATAATTTACGTTGATCTAATTATTATCTCTCAAAAAAAAAATCATTACAGGCTTTTTTTATATACACATATACATATAATATCTGGTACTGCATAACTTAGTTTGGCTTGTCATGGTGATTACAGTAGGTGTAGTACAATAAATTGGATTAATTATATATATATATTGACATAGTATTGCAATTGTTTTTTTTTTATATATCCAAAATTTTCGATACTTTTCGCAATATATATAGATTACATATAAACGCGCATAAATAGAAAATTCTACATCTGGCCAAATCTGGTAGTGTATGTGTGTGTAATGTGTTCTGAATTATATATATATATATATACAGAACGACGTTCTGTTTGGTAATAATGGTATAAACATTCGTCTGCAGTCACGGCAAGAAATCATTTTTTATTATTTTTTATAATCGCAACCCTCAAGTATTAAAATAACCCAAGTTGTCTTTATCTTCTACATGCTAAATTGTACAGCTAAAAAATATTTATAAAAAAAAAGTAACTAATCCTATATGATCGCGAATTAAAATACACCATATGAATTGGTATGTCCTTCAACTGATGTCATCATCATCATCGTGTGTATGTATATATGTGTGTGTGTGTATGTGTGCATTATACCCTCACTAACCTCCGCGACGTTGCCACTACCGCGGGGTATATACAAAGTTGTGAAAAAAAAATAGTAAGATTGCCTTTTATTTTCTCTTTTTCCTTTACAACAACAACAAAAAAAAAATACGAGTGAACCTTCAACGAAAGTATATATAGAGAAACCCTTTATAGTCGGGATATCTTTTTTTCTTTTCTCTTTTGATTTGAGGTATGAAATTCCGGAGATTTAAAAATAGTCTCCGATAATATACAAGTTACAGGTGAACGAAATCTCGCAGTGTGCACACTGGGAAACCTTTTCTCATTTTTATTATGTTGTCGTTCCTCGCTATACGCATAGTACATACGATTTGTAACGAAAGATACGTATATATATAAACCCGTTGGAATTGAGAAATTCGTTGGTTCACGCGTATATTATACGAGCAATAATAAATATAATTTTCCCTCGAGTTCACACTTTTCTATATATCGTTCATATATATGTTTGTGATTTCTCTTAACCCTATAAACATATATGCGCTAAAATACACAGATTCTAATCTACACTGTAGAATTGAGTATACACGTTTTAAAGAGATATAATGTGAACGATTTGTTATTTCTAATTAAATTTGCAATGGCAAATTTAATCGAAATAAATAAAACTTTCGCAATGATATTAAACAATTATTTTTTATTTTTTGAAGAGTTTAATTCTTCTTACTCCTTGTTCATTGGATTTCAACATATTTATTTTGAGAGTTCTATCAAGTTACAGTGCAGTATAAGTGTAGAAATTGATTTCAATAATTTAAAATAGTGAAAAATTTTCAAGCAAGTGCAGTGAGTGCAAGCAAGTTTGGGTTGGCCGCATTGTGAAACCCCATAAACTTGTTCCCTAATAAATAATACGTTAAAAAAAATCAAATGTTACTTAACTGCACTGCATTGAATTGCAAAAATAATATGTAAAAATCCAATTGAATCGTTATCGGATGTAAGTTAATAATATACAAACAAAAACTGCGAAAATACTCTTAATAATATCCTACAATGAAAACGTTAATCTCTCCTCATCTTCTATATATGTACATTGTTGAGAGAAGTTGTGGACAAAACTGCTCTACTTCGTAAGAAACGTCGTATACCATCACATATTTTTAAAATAATTAAAATTTCACACGGTTGTCAATCAACCCATATCATAAACATATATATATATTTTAAATTTCTCTTGTTAAAAATTAATACGATCGTTTCTTTATAAGATAAATCGATAGAGCAGAGAAGCCATACAACTCGGTACAAATCCATCGTCATTCTCGTCGTCATCATCATATATAATATATGGCGCATTCAATCGCAAAAAAAGAAAATCTACACAAATTTGCCCAACAAATTTCTCGATCCCACATCGTCAAAAAAGAGAACACGCATATATATATAAACTTAGGTACAGAGAAAGAGGTACACAAAAAAGAAAGAAACATATATAGAGAATTATATCTGAGTACATATAGCATATTAAGAACAGTACAAAAAAAAAAGAAAAGGTATAAACGGAAAGAAAGAGAAATCTTATAGATCAGTGCGAACGCGAGTGACCCTCGTCTCTCTTTCTCTCGGGTCCCCCGTCGTTCCTCCTCTTACTTCTCTTCCTCCTCTTCCTCCTACACTCTACACACGCAGCAGCAAAATACAAAAAAAAAAAAATAAAATAATAGATTCGCGAGCTCTCCGACGCGCCCCCCCATTCCTAACCCCCCCCCCCCAAGTTTAAGCAGACAAAAAATAAAAGATAATTCGCGCCGGCGCGAGGACTAGATTGCACGCGAATGTCTCAAAAAGAAAAAATATAATATATATATATATATAAGTCCCGGTCTCTTTTTTTCCTCTCTCTCTCTCTCTCTCTCTCTCTCTCTTTTTCTCGAAACAAAAGGAATTTTTCCTCGTTCTTTCTATGCATTTCAATTGATATAAAGAAAAAAACGTAAAATAAAATTGAAACAGGAAAAGCTCGACAAAGAGACCGGGTTTTGATGCACATATGTATATATATATATACTCTTTCTTGTCATGGTAATTGCTTTGTAGCTTGTTTTTTTTTGTTCATCTCTTTATTTTCTTTTTTCCTTGGGAGAGAAGAGTGACCATGCCTCCTCGTTTACGACGATGACGATCTTCTTACTCGGCCTTGAGCTGTTTCTGCTGTTGTCTCTTGCGGTAGGCTTGCAGGTAGAAGTCGTAGAAGAGGACGAAGAAGATCGTCGAGTGTAGGAGTAACAGAGCAGCGACGAGTTTTGGATAGCCACAGTCGAAGATCAATGCTTGCGTACTGTGCACGAATACCAGGAAGAATTGTACCTGAAAGAGGGAAATATATCGAGTCAGTTGTAGTAGGGATGGAGATTGAAGGGATATTTATTGATCAATTGAGTGATAAAGAGAATTGTGGAGTGAAAGATTTGTAGTTGGATGCTACTTGAATGAAGTTTTGGTTTTTAAATATATATACAGTAGGATGAGAAATGATTTTTGAATTCGTGAAAATTTAATTAATGTTGTATGTTGTTTTGAAATTTATGATTTTTATGGTCCTGACATTGTATAATTACAACATTATGACTGGACGTTTATTTATAGTCTAAAAGGAGTCGAGTTGAAAGATATTTTTTTTATCTGTCTGACTAGATTCGACCCTTTTCTACTTCGACCTATGCACACCCAGTTACGTTTGATTCTTTTACAACAATTTTAAAACGATGGAGTCTCATTGAATATAATTTTCATGTCAGGGTTAATAATTCATAATAATTTTTGACGTTTCAGATTCATCGTATAAAGTTTTAAAAACATTCAAGTGTCTGAAAAAAAAATGAAACATCAAAACCTGAGTGTGCGTAATCAAACGTTAGGAAGTTCTTAAAAATTTGACAGAAGAATTTAGAATACGTTTGCCAGACTTTATGTAGCTCAGTTGATAATAAACTTTTTTTAGTGTATATTTTATTAGTAATATGTATAGATAAAGAGAAGACAGTAATTTGTCGATCCTTTTATAATAGAGGTGGGCTCGTCAGTAGCTTTATTTTCCTCAACAGGTTACTGAAAATATATACAAAAGTTTGAATAGAGCATAAAGTTGTTAGTAACATGAAAATCATATTCTTAAATGCAATGTTAATGGCATAATATTAAGTATTATTTACAGAAGGAAATTATATATACACACGGAAAATAATTATATACATCTATCATCAAAGTTCTCAAAATTATATAATATTTGAAACCAAATTCTGCCCACCCCTACTACAAATTAACCACACTTATTCAAATAATCTTCTACTACTTTGGTATAGATAATTAACAATATTTTATAGTTAATGTGTTGTTTAAATGGTATCCTTTTAATTAATAATTAAATTATTAATTTTATCAAACTTAGGTGGCAAAATTTATTTCAACTTTGCACATACTATAAACTCTTATCTACAAAGTTATAACTAAACAATAGGCAATTTACGATTATAAACACTTCAACCAGGGAAAAATTTAATACACCTCATTTACGCGCACCTCGATTTTCCCTCGCTATTCAGGTCATTAACAAAAAGCCGCACCGCGTCGACAAGTAGGTATATATACACGCCTTCATTATATACACAGCTACGTCGTCGTCGTCGTCGAAAAGTATCAATTTTCACGTATACATAGACAAGGTGCGAAATTGCAAAAGTCACGAATTCCTATTTGATGAATGAACCGTATATATATGCACGCGCGCGATGCTGTGTAAATGTGAGAAGGTTGTACATGTATATATACGCCTGCCTTGGGTTATAAAGTATCGTTCATTATACCGCGAATGATGAAAATAGGCACCCGCGTATTTTCCCAATATGAGGTGGTGTTGCACGCGCAAGTGTAATGAGATGGGTGTATGATTCGCGGGTCGCTTGATGAGTTAATTTCGCGGGTGTAACGCGATATAAGATCATCGTTTAGGATTTTAAGGCGCGAATTGGTATAGATGTGAGAGTGATTATGTTGTTATGCGAGGGGGTTTTCTGGATATACGTTGTGTTTAATTATGGGTTGAAGGTAAACGAGGTATAATGCGTACTCTTTAAAGTTGAATTAGTGAAAAAATTACTAAATATTTCGGTGGAACAATTTTAACTCGCTAATTGAACTTTTCTTATTATTCGCTAATGTTTCAGTGAAACAATTTTAACTAATGTTTTTACCAATTCATTTTTAGAAATTAGCTTTTTTGAAAAACATTAGAAAATCATATAATGATAATCTTCAACTTCGCCGAAACTTTAACTCTTTTATTATGTATAGCGACTCTTCAACAAAACCTAATCCCAACCTCCCGAGCGGAAACGCCCTTACCATCATTACATTTCTACCACAATACCGATATAAAAACAAATTCTATCCCGTCTTCCCATCGATTTCTTCACATTATACCCACACGCGGCGTAAAATTCCGAGCACTTGTTACTGCTAAAAGCCTGCATGCGCTCACCTGAACAGCATCGTCCATACTTGCATTTATAGGTGAGGCAGTCGCCGCCGCGTGCGTATTTATTTATACATACATATACATACATCGTCGTTCGCTATCGCACTTTCCTCCGCGTTCACCATGTTTCTCGTTTTTCTCGTGTGCAAGCTTTTCTTTGAACGTGTATATACAAGTAGCATGAGCGCACAGTTTCACTTCTGTGGCTGTTTTGGTTTTACGTTCGATTTAGAAAATTCACCCAGTCATCGGATTTAAAACTATCGATAAGATATAACGTTAAATGTATCGGTTAGAACATATCGAAATTCAGTTATAATTACCGTTTCAAGACTAATCTGTATATTATTGAACGCGAGAAGAAACTCCATAAGACCAAAACGTATAATATATATATATATGTGTGCAATCGTTGTAAAGAAAAACTCGTCGACCAAGCACACCTATAATATACCTTTTCTTTCATTTTATCCATATATATATATTTTTCAAGTCAAAACAAAGCGGCAGCCGGTTTTTCTCTCCACTCTGTCAAAAGCGCGCATTCCTTCGTTCCTAATCTTTAGCTACTCATCTCTCTCTCTCTCTCTCTCTCTCTCTCTCTCTCTCTCTTGCACTTACAACCTATGCGAGCGTAGAAACTTGTACCTCGGTATATACCCACACATACACGTGTGTGTGCGTATATATCTACTATATACGCCGGCATGCCGAATTGTTGCGCCATATACTCGGTCCAGTCGGTGCACGCGAGACTGTAGAAGTCAATTGCTCAACGAACTCGCGCAAGCAAGCAAGCAACTTATAGTGAGTGTGAACGCTCGCTAGTATATGTATGAGTGGATAAATGACGGGGTAAGAGAGAGAGAGAGATTTGATTTTTAGTCAATTTCGGTTACTTGTATTATAGAGCCGTGCGTTTTTGTTGTTGTTGTTGTTCTTGTTTGAGGCTCGTAAAGTTTAATGGCACGTTATACACCGCGTGAGTTACGAAAATTTCGGACAGAGGGGTGGTGTGATAAATGCTTTGTTGAGCAATGTCGATATTTTTTGTTTTTTTTTTTGTAAAAAAGATGATTAGAGCGTGGATAGAATAAGTGCAACGTATAAACGAAAGGAATATTTAAATGACTTTTGTAAGCTGCATATTCGTCTTGTTAAAAAGATTCGAGGAATTCGCATGGAAAGTACGTAAAGAATTTACCGTTGACGTATACCTATATAAGAATATGCGATAACCGCGTCAAGATTAGATTGCGGATTATAATTCTTCTTTTAAATTAAATGAAAATTCACGCGTATAAGGTGAGAGAATACCTAAAATTATACGAATAATTCACGCTAACATATATATAAATATTTATATATACCGCTTATATACAAACGATTTCAATCACAATAAGCCTACTACATACCTACTGGTCACCACACTTTTCTCTTTATCTACATATATATATATATATATATATATATATATCGAATAACGCGCCCAAATTGCGCAAAGCTGCATCGAGCATATATATAGACGACCGGTGCGCGGTATATTATAGACCGGACGGATAATTCGAGCCGCTATATAGGAGGGTATATAGCAACGTGCAGTATCTCTCTCTCTCTGCGAAAAGTGAACGGCGCGTGTATTTTCAATCGGCGCGCCCGATTTTCCAAGCGAGCCTCGTACGCGCGCGCGCACATTGCCCAATGCCGAATTTCCCGCGCGATACGTATATATATACCTATACGAGTATACGAGTATTGTATAGAGTATACGCTCGTGCTGCGTTGATGATTGATGCGGAGAGTATAAGTTTTCACTGTGGGTATATAAACTGAGCTTTGCTTAATATCACGTGCGTGTGTGTATGTATATATATATATACAAGTGAAAATGAATTTTTTATATCGGAACCGAAGGTCGTGTATATATAAGAATTGGGCAACGCGAGTGCGTGTAGTTGGACTATTTTTCAGTTTTCGTTCTCTACATATGGTTCTCGGTTGAGTTTGCGGAAATGAATTAGTTTTGCAATTGATTAGACCGCGTGTGAGTCATATCATTCAACGGTTTTTTTTTTGGATTTATTCTTGCGTTTATGACGATCGCGAGAGGTGAAAATTATAAGAGTACGAGTGTGTATATACGGAGCGTTGATGAATTATGATGTTTGGTTGGAGACTAGCGTTGGGCGGATTTGTATATAATGGAGAATAATGATGGTACGATGGAGAGGGTTTGATTGATTCAACTGTTAATTATCTTATGATCATGCGTATATATACCGCTTTGTTAAGTATTATAATATACCTTCCGCGTCTGATCCCCGACGTATTAATCAACTCGAACGATGTATATTATAAATTGAATCGAAAAATAAGGTATTTTCCATCCACACATACAAGTATGTATAACTCTCGATAAATACGTACTATATATATAACAGAGGAGAAACTAGCTTCTGGACCGATTTGCGAACGAAAAAAAAGCTGCCTTGTCATCTACACACATATGTATAACGAACAGTGGACGGTAGGTTGCAAAGTGAAAATTTACGAGCGAATTTGAAAATTTTCTATACTTATATAGTCGGGCATTATCGAAGTATCTAGGTTAGCGAGTCTGTATATATAGGCAGGTGTGTGTGTGTGTGTGTGCACGTTTCTTTGAATGAAATTACCGAAGGAGATTTCAATGACGCTGCACATTTTAGACTCACGTTCGTTGCAGCGGTGTAGGAAGTAGAGTGTTGAATCGAGGTTTTCTCTTTACGTTTCACGCGCGCGTGCGTATAGAGCGAACGATGATTGATTCCAATTAAAAGGATTGCAAGCGCGGCGATGCTGTGGTCGATTGCGATGCGTGAGATTGTATATGTTTATGTACATATTTAATGCGAGTGGGTTATGTTTGAATTGGTGAAATTGTTTATTCTAAGTTGAGTGTTTATTAATTTACATGATGAATAGTTTTTATCGATACTTGTGGTTTAATAAGAAAAAAAGAGAAAAACTGAATTTTGGTTAATGTTATATTGTACAGTTTAAGACAATATTATAGATCTGACTTTGATAGTGAAAATGTCAGGTTTTATCCTGCCACCGTGAAATTATTATTACGAGCCGATAAAACTTCAACGTCGTTGTACTCTCGAGAGCGCGTTGAAAATTTAACGCTTGGAAATGACAGGCCGTGCAACACGCCTGCGAAAATACCTTTCCCGCGGGTAGCTTTATACATCCGATGGTATATATGTGACTTTCGACGGTGATTACACTTTCTCATACTATATATAAGTGCTAGCAAGTTATCGTTTCTTTTTTTTTCGTGTTACCACTGGGGCACGGACAAAACGGTCTGGTTAGAATATTGAGAGATGCGAGGTTTTGGTTGTTGTTGGTTTGGGGATTATAATATTAATTGTCAGCGATGTAACGAAGAGTTGAGTGATTTTCTGGTGCTATAGGTATAGAAAAAAAGTAACTGCCTTTTTGGTTTTGCGTGTACAAAAATGGCTAGTATAATTGGTACAGAAAGGAATTTCCTAATTGGTCGTTGCGGAGATGATGATTAATATAGCCAAACTTAACATTACAGTTCAAGATTATTTTTTGTATACTATTTTGTAATATTCAACCGAAAATTTTCGTTTTTGTTCGTGCCACTTTGAATGTCAATTTTTTTTGCGCTGACGAATATTAAGCGTGAAAAATTAATGACCGAAAATTAATCTCAAGTTTTTACCAATTATAAGTTTCGAATCTATATACATAATAGGCGTGACTCGATGTCGATGAACCGAGCAAAAACATTCAAACTCGCTGTATAGCTAAAATAGAAACGGTAAAAAAGAAATAACTAAATTCAAAAGGCTACTCATTAACGTACACGTGCAATTTTGCTTTATCTTCGCGATCTTCAACGATGCTACATAGACACGCAAGCGTCCGTGTAACGCGGTTCGTTATTGTTTTTTTTTTCTTCACTTCCCACAGCAACTGAACTTCATTATGATATAATAGCTATTATAGAGGTGAAATAACCGTTTGATAAGATGCGAGAAAAAGAAGATGACGGTATGATTTATCACTATCGGAACTATGTATTGCGGGAATATGAGGAATCTGTCTGTTTTTTTTTTCGTCGTTGCAATTAAATAGGAATTACGTTTTGAAATATTTCCCGTATAATAATTATTCTTGCTAATCGGCTATTCACTGCTAGTGTAACATTATACTTTGACGCGCGGAATGTATCTGAACTTTTTGTAATCCTTCGCGATGCGCGGTTGTAATTGATAGATTGCATCATTAATCTTTTATAAGAGTACAACTCGCTAATCGTCGACGTATATAACTTCTTTCGTGTTGAATAATATGGAATTTCCATTGAAATTGAACGTTATTAATTGGATTTAATCATTTTCATTCCTAATCCTATTATTTAATTTATCGTATTTATGCTTTATAATCACAGTTATTTCGTATCCTTTAATCTTAACAGAATTCGATGCTACATTCATCAAAATTTCTAAAATTCTTCGATACCAAAATTTGCCAAATACAACATTTTTAAACCCAACCTCCACTAAAACTTTTAATTACATTAAATTTTCAAAATTTTTCAACCCCCATATCGTATTTACATACCGACCAATCTACACAAAACAAAAAAATAGTATTTTTAACTTACCAGCTGTACGGTGGTAAGATGCTTCTTCCACCAGAGATACTTTTGGTACTCAGGTCCGGCAGCTGCAAGCATGTAGTAGAAGTACATGACAACGTGGACGGCATTGTTGATGAGGTTACCGAGGGTACCATGTCCACCGGCAATGAACTTGACGCAGATCCAAGTCTCCAAGGGCGTCAGCGAGTGGTGGTAGAGGTGGAGGAAGGTCACCTGGCTGTCTTTCTTACGTAGTACGAAGAATATCTGTGGGTGTGAGATATGTAGAGCGGTGATATTAGATTAATTTAGAGAAAATTATGTTGAAGTATATATATATATATGAAAATATACATGTGTTGTTGTGAATTATGAAGAGGTAGTATGCTTTTACAGGGGATTTATTTAAAGACGTAATGGAGGATATTAATTATTGGGAATTATAAAATAATTGTTTCATATTTTATATGTTGTATGTAGTTTGGCCAATTTTACTTATATCGTAGTTGAAAATGTCAATAATTTAGAATTTTCAAAGAGTTTAATATAATTATTCAAATAAAATTAGGAAATGTAGAGACACATTAATAATTCTTCAACGTGGCTAGAAAATAACGCAACTTGATCGGTAGCGAACATCAACAAGAATTAAGATAATCCATCAATCGTTTCATTACGCACTTTTGTCATTTATCATAATTATAAGTGAACCACAATAATCATCGATGACAGTTTTATTATAGTTCTTGATTCAACGATAAACTTATGCACCACCATAATCACGCTGTATCCAGTTTGTAGCAACATATCCATACATACTTAACTCACGCATGAAACCTTGACAAATACAAACCACGACAAAGCCAACCACATATACCCATAACCGATCGCGAATTTCCTCATCTACCGTAACCTCATAACTTCGCACCTTCCTTTCGATGAACAAAAATTTCACACGCGTGCAAGTCTCGCATCTAAAGTCAAAAGGTCGAGTCGAATTTCTCAACTCTATAGTACGTTTCATCGATAATGAAAAATCTTCCTATATATATATACGCACACATAGACACGTGTGGAAACTGTGCAAATTACACACGTCTCCCCGCGGTATACAATGTGTCGGCGGCGGGAATTTTCGAAATAGGATTCTCTCCCCGACACTCCAAATGTTGTAATAATTAAATATTACTAGAAGCACGTGTGTGTATGTGCGAGAGAAGAGATTAGCGATTGGCCAAGGTATACGTACAGCATATATACGGCGCGACATACGCGTATAGTCCTTTCTCTATAATATTATCGTCCCGTCATTGAGGTCGAGTGTGCACAGCGAGAGTCGCGCGCGGCGATTACCGGCGTTTTATTGGGTCGACGATGGCGCGGCTCGTCTTTTTTTTTCACGTTGATGTAGAGAAAGAGAGAGAGAGAGAGAGAGATCGGTAATGAGTGCTTGTATGGGAATTTTTAAGTTTTTTTTTTGGAGAGGAGAGTATCGAATTGTTTGTTGAAAGTTTCTATTGTGATTAAAATTGTTGGAACGTCTGGTTTTAATGGGTTGATCTTTGAATTTCAATATAATATGGGATATGAGAAATTCTATGAATTGTCCATACTTTTCGGTCACTGTTCATTGGTTGGAAATTTTTTTCTAATTTATTGTACCTATATGGAACGAGACAAAATTTATTACAGAAATGTATCTTCATATTTTTTATTATTATTATTTTTGTTTCAACCTCTACGTTCATGGATAATCAGAAGAATTTCTCACATATATAAATGCAGATAAGCCTTACACAGTAAAATGTTATCGACGGTATGCTAAATGTTTTGACTTCGGCTTTTCCTTTCGTTACCTTACCACGAAAATCGTTATTACCATGTAAATGAGATTATATATATTATGCTCTTGCGAAACAAGATTGAAATGCAAAATAAATCGTGCCAGACTCCTTTTTTTTAATCTTATGTGGGAATAAATTTTTTTTTCTTTTCATAATCAAAAGAAGTTACTTCGATTACCATAAATCTTTATTTTAATTAAAACCTCTGTACGATAATTACGCTACTACATCAATAAAAAAATTGTTAACACCAATTTCCATAAATTACCGATATATGCGTATATGAACTAACCAGAGCCAACGATATTTCTATATCTATATGTGTACAAACATCATTGTAACATTATTAAAACGTCTCTACCCATCATCCACGTACCGTCACCAATTTTTCACACACACATACAGACTTTTTCCTCAACAGTGTAATAACGCAAAACTCCGCGTATATATATACGCACTGCACGCGAATCGATTGCCCAAGCAACATTCGTGTAGTATCGTCTGTCGCAAGAATCGCACAGCAGCAGTAGCAGCACTCTACACATATATATGCAGCCGCTGCAGCGCGCAATTTCGATTGTACCCGATAAGGGAGGCTCTCTTTCACTTTTTTTTTTCTATTTCATAGATATCGCCGCACGCGGTTAATTAATTTATGCCTATTTTGTAATTGACTGCAGTTTCACCCGTGTGAAATTGAACGGACGGATGGTTATAGCTGGTCGTTTGTTAATAATTGTGGTGTGGTGGGCTAATGTTTTATGGTTGTAGGTTTAGTAGGTAATTGATGTGGGTTTGGGAATTAAGGCGGATTGCGAGGTTGCTAAGGGTTAATTGAATGAAGGGAAATTGAGGGGTTTTACTTAATCTCCGATTAAGAATTATTTTTTAGAAAACTTTTCGAAAAGCATTATTGCGGAAGTATAATTTGAATGCTTTGTTATATATATAAAAAATTCGTTGTGTTTCAGATTTACCGTTATCACAGCGAATTAATCTTAATTCAAATAATGTGGACGTCATTCGACGTTTAATGTCTTTTTACAAACTAGTTTGTTTGACTTCCTCATGGTATTCAATAAAACATATCATTTAAATATATACAGAACAATCAAAATTGTCAAAGCGTGACATTAGTCTTGAGAAAATAACGCGGAAGGTAATGCTCAACGCGTACTTTACGTATGTATAGAATAATTACATGTTAATTTATTTATCAAATGCAAAAAAGCTGCAATTTATTTATACCGTAAATGTCACTGGAGAATGTGTTAGTTGTAACGATCTGTTGAAAATCTGATTAAATGTCCTGCAAAAACTTAATAGTCAGCTATAATCAATCAGATCTCAAAGAATCAATTAATGAATTATCGGTGACATAATTATCCTTGTAAGTGGATGACAAATGATTTCATTGACAAAGTGACTCAGTGTTGAAAAAAGTGTTAAGATCGAATTATTAGTCTACAAATTATTCATAGATGCTACTTATACGATAAATTAAAAATATAATATTTTTTATAACAGTTAGCGAGTAAAATTATTTTATTTATTGAGTGATAGTAAAATTTAATGTATATTTAATTAAAATAAAGTGTAATAGAGCTATCAACATACACATGAATAATTTATCAAAGTAATGTATGGGTGGAAAAAAAGTAATAACTCTGTATTTGACGGATAAAATAACTTTTATAGCCATGTAAAAAATTATCGTATTCTGAAAACGGAATTCGTAGTATTCACGTATATTTCTCTTTGTAAATTATTTTTTTAAGTTCAGTAATGAAAAGGTGGATAAACAACTTCTATTATTCAATTGGACGTATTGTACAATAAATATATATTTTTACTTGAAGCATTATTTAAAATCTTTAGTTTTAAAAGCATTTATGAATAATACTAAATTATACTTTATTGCATTATATGCATACTTCGCCAAAAACTTTGAATATATAGGTCATTAACTGTCTCTTTTTTCTGAAAAAATAAGATAATAAAATCAAAAGGTCTATGACTCCCATAAAATACATGTTAAGGGGTGAAGGAAAGTTATCTATAGGTTTTTTTTGCGGGAGATTACACTAAGGACGAAGATGATGGCGTTTACTATGCCAGATGCACGAACAACTCGAACCCGGAGGTACATTTTTGCGAAGTGATTTATGAGACTCCAGTTCATGATGGTGAGATTGTTCGTGTTCGCAGTTGCTCGAATATATCTGTGCTTATTACCATTGAAAGGTGGAGGGGTATGTGTTTTGTGGCTCTAACCACGGGTCACGTGGCCCTGATGTCCGATAACAATTGGAAGAAAACATGGGCTATTGTCAATTTGCACAATTGCTCTGAACCACACCTAAACATTGTGGTACCGAGTGACTTTAACGTTACTTCACTGGAGTTTCATCTATATAATCCTATTATGTTTCGCGATCACTTTAAGACCGTGATGTGGCGGCTGGAAAATAAGAAGCCGATAGCGTACTGCATTCGCTATCCGTATCCTGGCGGAAAACTCACTCCAGAACTGATGCGAGGCTCAACATACGTGTACACGGATAGAACGACTATCAGATGCTAAGGGCTTTTACTCGATCGTTGAGCTCGATAGTTATGACGATTATTCATTGAACATTAGATATACAGCGCCAAATAGTGATAGTCGCCATATTGCAAAGGATGAGAGTCATACGCTGGCTTCTTGAAAAATGTCCGTCTCGATCAATTACGATCTACTGGGTATTTTTTGGCTACTTCGGAACCCGAGGGGTTACATTCGTTATCTACAGGTACAGAGGTACAGAGGGCAAGAATGACGACGAGTTTTGCATTAATGTCTTATGTCTTAGACTGGTTGGTCAGTTTGGTGCGAATGTTCAGTACGAGAAAGTTTGTTTGATGAAGCAGTCGATGGAAGCATTGAGTTGAAGATTTTGATTGAATGGGATGCAATGAATACTAATAAATTTTTGCGTGTCCCTCGAGTTGCATAATGAGAATGGTTTATTAATCAGTTTGTCTATTTTCAGAATATTATTAAATTTCATTGTAATACCGGGGTTCATCAGCCTTACAAATAATGAAAAAGCAATAGAATTTTGTTCCCAGCGTTATTATTTATAAGCAAACTTATTAGTCTTTTTAAATCAGTTACACGACTTTTATTTAAGTAGTTTTCAGTTTTACTATATTTTATTAGATTTTTTAAATATAATCTTTGAGTAATATAAGCGAACTGCTCTCAATGACGGTAGAACAGAGACAAGCATCGTTCTCTTATCGCTCCCGTTTTAAACGGCGTAGCAACACGTATCACTTTGTTTAGAATCTTTATGTTATATATACTTTGTAATATCCCCCGTTTTCCAAATGTCTACGGGTCCACCTCTATGTTTACTGTTTCGTAGTCCTTCTTTTTATCGACAAAGTCGACGGAAGAATACGTTGCATCATCGAAAACCAAACGTTTTCGCGATCACGGCTTGTTGGCGTGTTAACCTCTTCGTTAAGCACTAAGGGCGCAAATTACAGTTAATTTTGATATGTTATTAAAGAACACCACGTTGCAGAGCTATTTAAAAACCAGAACTAAAAAGAATGTGTGTGTGTGTGTATATATATAGAGGTTGTAATTTATAAACATACAGTGCATAATATTTATTATAGTGATTTATTTTATTGTGATTTTGGAACAATTATACTGCAGCTCTCTATTTTTTTTTTTAATTTACATTTCACATAAATAAAGAATAAATAAATATTTATTAATTATTGTTATAAGAATGTAAAGCTATTGACAAAATATAAAGTTTCTTATCTGTCTGAATTGTGCAATTTATATGTTTGTTTTAATCTATTCCAAGAATATAATCATCGTACTTTCCCAGAGATTGTTAATTTGGAGGTCAGAGGCGACAATGATCAAATACTTAATAATATTATGATAAATTTTTTAAGAACTAATGCCTCGAAAAGATATTATACATTGTAGTCATAAAAAGATAATGATTATCAAATTTTTTCTATATATATATATTTGTTGTTATGGGCGAATGTCTCAATTTAACACTGTAACTTTTAATGTTGTCCAGATTTGACGGTGAAATTTTTCTATTTGGCTTAATCAATATATTTTAATACGGTAAATATGTATAAAAATATGCATAAAAAATGCCTTAGCTATTTTTTTACCTCTTATAAAGCGTTAAAAGTTAAAGATTGATATAAACCAGAAATTGTTATATATCAAGTAATTGTAAAATTCTATACCATCCTGGAGCGGATTTTCCCAATAGGATTTATCCCATGTGGTTTGCCTACTGGGTTTTCCCCACCTCACAGGCACATGCCCAGGCGAATGTGGGATGATAGGATAAAAACTGTAACTTTTTCTAAATGAAAAATTAATATTATTCTATTTTATTCTATTCTACGTTTAAAATGTTCGTTTTGTACGCATAAACTTTTGACCAGTTATTGAATTGAACCTTATAACAATTCTCAATTTGTTTGATCGAAAGATGTGCTTTGAAAGAAACTTCAATAAGTAATAAGGAACTATAAGTAAAATAATCACATAATTAACTTAATGCTAAAATTCATGCTTGAATTATAACGCATTTCTGTTTTACAACTGATAAAATTAGAGGAGATTAAAATTTCGGTTATTTATATTTTATTTCCAGATCATACACTACGTGCAATTTTTCGATCATCGGCCTTAAGTAGGTAATTCCGATTATCATTAAAATTATCATTATTGGTGTTTTATTTTTGGACGGTATTCCTTCTGAAAGTGTAATCGGTTTACTTGTGCAAAGGTTATACTTTTAATTATAACTCATTCGTCAAGTGTTGTTTGTAAACATAGCTATCTTGATAGTTTCATTATAAACTTTTCGGGAATTTTATTCTTTTAATTTTCTTCTGTTTTATTTAAAAGTTGTACTATGTTGTTATTAAATGAAGAAGAAAAATTTTTTCATTATACTGATTTTTTAATATAAATTGTCACAATCGTTAATCTTATTCTCAATCCATATCAAATCGTCAAGTTTGTGAAAAGCAGTAGCCACTACCTTCGTAAATTTCGATAACAAGCTATCAAGTTTTTTCTTAGATATATTATATTTTAGTGAGAAACAAACTAGGCTTCTCAGAGCGTCAGTGTAACTCGGACTACGTAGTGAGTGATACATAAGCACTGGTACCATCTTTGTTATAAACCGATTACTAGATATAATTATTAAGATAATATATATTATAGAAGATTAGCAACACAGACATTCATTTGAAATAATTAATTCATAGAGCATCGCCAATCATGTTGTTGTTGCGTACGATTCTTTCGATCGTCGTTTTCACTTATTTGCAACATGTCACAGCGGACATCTCCGTCAATTCTGTATCCAAATCAGCAGTGCACAGATTATCTTTGAAAATCAATACATTGCAATCTCAGACTGACTACCATGTTTTTGGCCCCGTTTACGCTCAGGACGACAACGACGGCGTCTACTACGCTAGATGCAGAAATAGCTCAAATCCGGAGATACATCTTTGTGACGTGATTCGTGAGACTCCAGTTCGTGATGGTGAGGTTGTTCGTGTTCGCAGTTGCTCAAATGTATCGGTGCGTGTCACACGGGAGGTTAAAGTTTTTGTGCCTTTATCCACGGGTCACGTGGGCCTGATCTCCGATGTCAAAGAAAGAACGTGGACCATTGTTAATCTGCTTAACTGTTCAGAGCCACACTCGAACTTTGTAGTACCGAGTGGTTTTGACAGTAGCTCACTGATGGAGTATCTACGTATTCCTATTGTGTTTCCTGATCATTTTGAGACCGTGATGTGGCGTATGAACAATTCTGATGGCCAGAAACCAACATCGTATCGTATTCGCTATCCGTATCATGGCGGAAAATTCACTCCAGAACTAATAAAACTGCCAGGCATGACGTATGTGTTCACAGTAGAACGACTATCGGATGCAAAGGGCTTTTACTCGATATTCGAATACTACGATTATGATAATCAATATTCATGGGAGATTCACTACACGGCGCCAAATGGCGATAGTCGTCATATTGTAACGGAGAAGAGCCGTGAGCAGCCTTCTAAACAATCCATTTCAGTCAATTACGATCTACTGAGTGTTTGTGGGATGCTCCGGGACCCGAAGGGTTACATTCGTTGTTTTCAGACCGACATCCATAAGTCACTCATGAACGCCACCATCAAGGTTGATCCTGTAACGGTAGACTGGTTTATACCTTTTAACTTGCCTAATGGTGCAGGAATGTTGCTCGCTGAAACACGTAAAGCTTTTGACACCAGCTTCAATATATGGTGGTTAAGACCACATGGTAGTGGAACCAACGAGTACTTGAAGGTGGTGCCAGGGTGGAAGAGCGAGTTGGATTCAGAATGTGAAGTAGTGATACCTAGAGGTACAGAGGGCAAAAACGACGACGAGATTTGCATTAATCTCTCGTGTCTTAAGCACGCGGACAAAAGTGGCCGGAACATTCAGCATGAAAGAGTCTGCTTGATGAGGCAGTTTGTTATGGAAGCATTTAGCTGAGGATTTGTACTAATGAAGTGTCACTTATATGTCAAGTTGTATAATGAAAACATTCTTAAACATAATGAAAAAGCAGTAGAATCTAATTTTCAGTGTTGTTATTTCTAAACCAAATGTTGGCGCTAATCTATTACTTTGTTTTATTTTATTCATATTCTACTCTTGAATTATTGGTATTTTGTGTATTTCTTAGATTTTGAAGAAAAAAAAACATTTAATAAGTGTTAATTATTGTTATTAAAATGTAAAAATATTGACGAAATATAAAGTTTTTAATATCAATTTGAGTTTTGTAATTGATTCGTTTGCTTTCATTATTATAATAAATTTATGGAAGAACAATAATTAATTTATCTAAAAATCTGACTGTTTTATATTTATAAGGCAATATCTATAAATATACATTTTCTATTAAAAATTAACGATTTTGATACGGGTTAAAAATCTACTTATAATATTAAAAATGGCAAAGGAACTTTTAGTTAAGAATTTTCTCCTCTATCCAAATATATGTAGTAAAACATACATTTTCGGAACAATTTGGCATACCATTTATGTTTTCATGGGCGAATATCTCAATTTAACACTGTACCTTTTAATGTTGTATAGAATTGGATCGATTAACGGTGAAATTTTTCTATTTGGCTTAACCAGTATATTTTGGCCATTTTTTTAATTATACTGATTTTACTTGAATTCGAATATAAATTGTCACCATAGTTAATCTTATTCTAAATCCACATCAAATCGTCAAGTGTGTGAAAAGTAATAGCTACTCTCTTCATAAACTTCGATAACCCGCTATCAAGTTTTTTCTTAGATAGTTTATATCTTTAGTGACAAACAAACTATGCATCTCAGTGCAACGCGTCAGTATGACATGAACTACACAGTGGGTAATTCATAAGCACTGGTACCATTTTTGTAATAAACTGATTTTTTTATATAATCATTAAAATAATATATTTTATAGAAGATTAGCAACACTGACATTTATGTGAAATATTTTGTAAATAACCACTAAAACCTTTACGAATATTGTAATAATTTTATTCATCGGAATTTAATTCACAAAACATTGTCAACCATGTTGCTATTACGTACGATTCTTTCGATCGTCGTTTTCGCGTACCTGCAACATGTTGCAGCTGACATCTCCGTCAATCCCGTATCCAAATCAGTAGTGCGCAGATTATCTTTGAAAATTAATTCATCGCAATCTAATCCAGCTGGTTACCATGTTCTTGGCCTCGATTACGCAGAGGACGACGACGACGGCGTCTACTACGCCATATGCAAGAATAGCTCGAACCCAGAGATACATCTTTGCAACGTGATTCGTGAGACTCCAGTTCGTGATGGTGAGGTTGTTCGTGTTCGCAGTTGCTCAAATGTATCGGTGCCCGTCACACGGAAGGTTACAACTTTTATGCCTTTATCCAAGGGCCACGTGGGCCTGATCTCCGATGTCAAAGAGGAAAGAACGTGGACCATTGTTAATCTGCTTAACTGTTCAGAGCCACACTCAAACTTCGTAGTACCGAGTGGGCTTAACCGTAGCTCACTGATGGAGTATTATCTACGTATTCCTATTGTGTTTCCTGATCATTTTGAGACCGTGATGTGGCGTATGAACAATTCTGATGGCCAGAAACCAACATCGTATCGTATTCGCTATCCGTATCATGGCGGAAAATTCACTCCAGAACTAATAAAACTGCCAGGCATGACATATGTGTACACGGTGGAACCACTATCAGATGCTAAGGGCTTTTACTCGATCTTCCTAAGCGACGATTATGTTAAATATACATTGGACATTCACTATACGGCACCAAATGGCGATAGTCGTCATATTGCAACGGATAAGAGTCATACACGGACCATCGGGAAAATTTCCATCTCGGTCAAGTACGATTTACTGAGTGTTTGTTGGATGCTCCATAATCCAAGTGGTCAAGCTCGTTGTCTTCAGACCGACATTCATAAGACACTAATCAACGCCACCGTCAAAGTGGATGCTGAAACGGATGACTGGTTTGTACCCTTCAACTTGCCTAATGGTGCGGGTATGTTGCTCGCTGAAACACGCAAAGCTTTTGATACAAGCTTCAATATATGGTGGCTAGGACCAGATGGTAGTGGAACCGACGAGTGCTTGAAGGTGGTGCCAGGGTGGAAGAACGAGTTTGATTGTGAACGAGTGATTTATAGAGGTACAGAAGGAAAAGACAACGACGAGATTTGCATTAATGTCTCGTGTCTTAAGCACGTGGACAAAAGTGGCCGGAACATTCAGCATGAAAGGGTTTGCTTGATAAGGCAGTTAGTTATGGAAGAATTTAGCTGAGGATTTGTACCAATGAAGTGTCACTTATATCTCAAGTTGTATAATGGAAACATTCTTAAACATAATGAAAAAGCAGTGGAATCCAATTTTTAGTGTTATTATTTCTAAACCAAATGTTGGCGCTAATCTATTATTTTATTTTATGTTTTTTCATATTCTTGTCTTGAATTATTGGTATTTTGTCAACCTCTTGGGTTTAAAAAAAAATAAGAATATTATTTAATAAGTGTTAATTATCGTTATTAAAATGTAAAACTATTGACGAAATATAAAATATTTATATTAATTTGAATTTTGTAATTGATTCTTATGGAACAACAACAACTAATTTAAAAATATGACAATCTATTCTGACAATACAGTCATCGTATTTTCCCAGAGATTGTTAATTTGTAGGTCAAATGCAAAAATTATCAAATACGTAACAATATTATGATAATACTTTTTAAGAATTAATGACTTGGAATTTACTGCAATCACAAAAAGATAATTATTATCAAATCGTTTCTCCTCCATAATATATGTTCCGAGTGTCATACCATTTAGGTTTTCTTGTCCAAATGTCTCAATTAAATTAACACAGTATGTTGTATAGAGTTTATTAAAATTTGTGTTTGAATGTATAGCAAATATTTGAAATGTATAAAATCAGAAAAAAACTAAAATTATGATTATTTAAATTTTAAAATCATTAACCACTCTGTTAAGCTACGAACAATTTTTGCAATCTACCATCATCCCGCGTAGTTTTATGTCCAGACAGATAACTTTGTTTCTCTTTCATTGCATGCGAAAATAGTACAAGTAATCCATACTACAAAGGGATAACATAATATAATTCGTTCGGCAATGGGTTAAATTTATCACAGCCAATATTCTAAAAATATATCAATGTTTTGTGTTTAAATTTAACGACATCTTCATAATTCACAACAACTCAAATCCATACAGATATAACATATAACTCATATCTAAACCCCACTTACCGTATCAGCAAACTCGGTGAATTTGCTTATGAAGTACCACCAGCACAAATTGGCCATCCGCAGGGCCGAGGGATTGTGCGAGTAGTCAACGGGTTGACATTTGTAGCTGTAATCCAGTAGCCATCCTGACATCAGATGCTATGATAAACAAAAAAAGAAAAATACAGAATAAACAAAATGCATGTATTATAAATACGACAACGTAGTATGTGTCTATAGCATATATATAATCGGGTCAAGGTACTGTTATGGTTTCGGGGCAATGCGACGATATAGTATAGTGACAAGGCTCTCGCTTTCGATATATAATAATACACTCTTTTGCAACGTCGAAATACCGGCGTAATTAATAAGTCAATCGTATAAAAACATGTACTTTACGTTTCTGCACCTTTTTCCTCTATATAACCACGTAGTGTGTGTGTGTTTTTTTGTCGCTGTTTTGTTCGTCGAGGGATGGCGTAACTTGGATATATGCGCATTGGTCTTCGAAGGCATATATATAAGTATATGTTTTGTGACTGTTACCATCGTACGTGAGTTTTGAAATGTGATAAGATTTTTGAGGATTCGATGGTCGAGAAATTTTTAGGGCGATGAATGAAATTTGTGACATAGAATTTTAATTTGTATGCGTTAGAAGGATGGAGATTTCGATGGTTCATGCTAATGAAGTGGATTCATATATATTCAATGTATAAATGAAGATTTGTAATTCTTCCGACCTTGAACTACATATAAATCGATAACGACAGGTAATTTACTCTACGAAAAATTTATAGATAATGATAAGACTTTTACCCGGTCTCGTATAATTAACGTTAAAATATTCCTATTTTCCAAAGCCATTTCCATTTGTCAAATTTTCACCTTCCCACAGAAAAATACCTTACATCAAACATTCTGTATAGCCTGCAGTATCGCGCAGTATAGGAGATCGGGATACGCGCAACGAATTACACCACTGATTACACGCATCAAAAAGTTAAGTAGTCGTCGTCACATATTAGAGTTATCGACCTCGAATGATATATAAGTCCAGAGTTACTAGGCAAGGTTGACCTCGCGGATAATAACCTGTAAGGCGGTTCACGGTGCGTGTCGCAGTTAACCTTGGCTGATGTTAAGTATATGAAATTCTTTCCGAAACGATGCAAAACAGGGAATTTATGGTATACAGCGCGAGGCGCGTGGAAAAGAAAGTGGGAGGTCAATATATATGAAAGGTAAAGTGAGATAAAAGAAAGAGAGAGAGAGAAAGAGAGCTGAGAGGTGAAAGAGGAGAATGGAGTGTAAATGGTGTTACGATTTTTTTCGTATATTATTTTTCAATTGTTCGAAGGTTGGATTCTAAAGTTGTTTAATAATATGAAATAATTAAAGTTGTCGATGAAGTATTTTATCTATAATGGAGCTACTTTATACATATTTTTGAAACACTACACAAGAAAACGAGATGGATTAAAAATATGAAACTATGAAAATGAAAAAGTACGTATCGTTGCACAAACGATGACGACGCGGGTGTGAAACTAAAAAAAGGAAAAAGAAAAATCGACGCTCATCATGTATACGTCAGCATATATATATATCTCTCGTTGAGTAATTACAATAGACGACGAAACGGGCGATAAATTAGGATCGCGTGAAAGTCTGCGCGTTTTTTTTTCATCAGGCTTCTCTTTGTTTTTTTTTTTATCATCCAAACTTACTTACAAGCTAATTCACCCGTCGCTGTCTCGAAATCGACCGCGAATATTGACGAAATTGGCGAAACTGGCGCAACGGTGAGTGAAACGGTTGCGGAAAATGTGGAAGTATAGGTGTATGTATATATACATAGCGAAAGCCGATATGGAATTTCGCATGGTTGTGAATTATTTTTCGGCTTCTAATTATAGCGAGTTTGAGTTATTGTCTTTGCGGAATGTTATAATATATGGGGTTATTGTTGTACGCATAGTGAGTTGCTCCAATGTTATGGAATTATCAGGGTTGTTGTTAGATTTATTTTACCGTTGTTTTTAATTGACTTTATGCGCTTTGAACTTATAATGTATAGAGTTTGTTCAGTGAATATATACATCATTTTTGTTATATTCAATTATAACTATTGAGAAAATGTGTGCTTTATACCGTACTAATATATATACATGACCTAATTCGCACCAATTTATCATATACCTACATTTCCCAAATTCGCGCAATATCGAATAATATAATATCACTTGCAATCATACCTTAATCCACGCGCCATATATAAATCTTACGAAACCTCGCAACCATTCACAGTTTTTCGCAACATTATAATAAAACGTGCAATTAAAGATTCATTAAACATCAAACCTGCACAACGTGCAACAACATTAACCAAAAAAAAAAGAAAAAAAAATTATCCACCACCTTCGTCTACTACCCGAAACTCATCATCGAAGCGCTCTGAGAAATCGCATCCCGCAACCGTTAAAACGAGCGTGTAACCCGCGGTGAGGCACAATTTTTTTAACGCCTTTGTAATTGCCGCGTGTATATATATACGTATATGTATGTAAGATACCCGAGCGATTAATTGAGCGTGAAGCGGGAAAGTCCGGCGCACGCGCGGAGGAGAAAATTTTTACGCTTGCGTCCCGTGCGATTTCCGTCACTGCATACTATGCGTCTTCTCGTTTCTTTAGCTATATATATATATATATATACGCAAGTCCGATGGGCTGTAAAGTTTAATGCGTTTTGGCAAATACGCGCGGATTCTTTCTTTCTTTTCTTTTCTTTTCAAGGTTCTTAAAAGGTTGAAAGTTTTACAGTTTTGCCGCGGAGAGACGCTGTTTTTGTTATTATTATTGTTATTTTTTTACTCTTTTTGTTTGGACATTGGTTTTACGTGCGGAAATTATTAGAGGTGGGAAATGGAAAGGAGAAACATTTTTTGTTGTTTGTTTATAACTGCGTGTAATTGTAGTTTTTGTAGAAATTAAAATAATTCTAGGGGTTTTAATCGGAGATAATGTATGGTAACTGTTTTGATTGTCGACCATGTAAGGAACGCTTCGTTTGAGTTGTGCTGTATTTATGTTCTCATTGAGAAATGGTGTAATTTATTAATGATGTTTTCAGTGCCTGTATTTTTATTGATATCGTAAAGAAAATACTTTTAATATCAACTATATATATGTTATTGTATTCATCTCGAATAAAAATTGCAACAATATATGTATATACGTATGAAAAAACCGGTTACGTTAATTGCATACAAAAATATGTTTTTGGGTTAACGTCAGTACCGCATGTATATACACACGAGCAGAGTATAACACTGTACAATCGTATATACGAGCTATTAATTAATTAGTAAGATATATGATAAAAAACAAAGAACACGCGAAGAATTTTGTAAGCATTTAAAATACAGTCTTTACGAGAACACGTGTACTTCGTGTTATTTTTTTTTGTTATCTATTACTTTTTTTGTTATCATACTCGTATCTTCACTCGACTTTAATGGCAGTTATTAGTTAATTTCACCTTCAGCTGGGAAAATAACGCTGCTCGTTAGATTATAGCGATTAGATGTAAATGCCTTCATCTGTCAGCTTTGAAAAGCAGTTCCCGTGCAATACCAATAATAAAAAGAATAACTGTCACGTTGATCTACGCGTCGCTTCTATTTTTTTTCTCTCTCTTTCTTTGCCCGCAGCGTTTCTTCTTCTCTGCCTTAGGCCAGCTGCAAATATTTGCTCATTTTTTTTCCTCGGACGTTTTCGTAATTTTCTATTTTCGAACTTTTTAAAAGAAATTTAGCGAAAGTGCCTCATGCAATTTCATTTTCGCCTACAGATACATGTATGTATAATGAGAATTTTCCTTATCTTTTATACTCATACCCGTCAATTGCGATATGTCATGTATAGATCAAATATAATATACAAAGTGTATACAATTTTAACATCAATTGAACTAGATTTTCAACAAAGACACTTTATAGTAAACAATCTGGATGGCAAAAAAAAAACTACGTGAAAGTCTGTTAATTTTAAAGACAAGTTAATCTTCTAACGGTTCGAACGATTATCCCGAGAAAAACTCGTTATACTCTTGAGAGTCCTGCGGGAACTGATAATTGTACGTAGGAAACTTTCAAATTCCTGGTACTTGTTGAATAGAACTTATGAATGATATCTATTTCAGTAATTTGTTAAAAATTAGATCAGTCTACTAAGCTTCTATCACTTGAATTGACTTCAATTAAAAAAAGAAAAACAACAATATTTTCAATATATCTAGGATATATTCGTCGTACCTTTGACTGTTTTGAATATGACAATATTTACATCGAAAAAATGCATGTCCATATATACCAACCGCTACTTAATCCCCACATATACCTATCAATGTACTTTTACACGCGAACAATGTAAGCCTATATCTCTTCCTTCAACATCTCAATCACATTTGCATGTTTGCAGTGAAACATTAGAAACCACACAGCCTATCCAACATCTCAATCCATGCCTTTCTCTCTCTCTCTCTCTCTCTCTTTCTTTCTCCATCACCTATACCTCCAGAGACAAACGTCACACGTGGAATGTCACTCGAAAATCGGAAGAAGCTGTCGTCGACTTTACAACGCACCCATGCATATAGAGAATGACTACATATACAGACACACACACACACGTTGGCTTTGCTACACGACACCTCTCCGCACATTTCGCACGCTCGCTCGGTCCGTCCATCCGTTCGTCATCCTTCACTTTCGTTTTTTATAGATTTCTCTCGCGCTCGCGTATATATATATATACCGGTAAGCACTGAAATTCCTTAACTTCGCATGCGTCGTCGTCGCATCGACCGTTGCTGCTACTGCTGTTGGCCTACTTTCGTCTCCCCTATACGCGCGCGCGCGCGCTGAAAAGCCGTCCGACCGGCATTTCGATCTCTTCCGTTGCGCGCGCCGATTGAGATGGATGGTTTCGCAAGCCGCGGGTGGCGAGTATATACGTGTGTATATATTGCTATATGGTTGGAAAAACTGTTTATGACTTATATACCTACCTACGTGTGGGTTCTAGGGTTGGGAAAAAGATGATGAAGAGTGTGTAATTGTTAGTTCCGGTGTAGTGGGAGGATAAGAGGGGGGGATTTGGTGGTATTATATTATATGTGGGTGGTATGTGGTGGTTTTTAAGGGGCGCTGATTTTTGGCGTTCTGGATTTACTTGTGGAAGGATTGTGGTTGAGGATGTA
Source organism: Torymus tubicola (assembly GCA_035583055.1). Classification (NCBI taxonomy): domain Eukaryota; kingdom Metazoa; phylum Arthropoda; class Insecta; order Hymenoptera; family Torymidae; genus Torymus; species Torymus tubicola. The sequence goes on from JAWWEQ010002535.1 coordinate 27,194, forward strand.
AATGGGGTGAAAAATTCATTCTGCGTATGAGGTATAGATATGGTGCATGTTTATGGTTGGAAGTGAATTTGTAACGATATAATTAATTATCTTTCGATCTATGAAGAAATATTTGTAATTGTAATGAATTTGTTATTTATTATGAAGTTAAGTCTGTAACATTTTTAAACGCATTTTTAGCTTTCGGATGTTTTTGTTGATTTATACTCGTATTCCATTAAGATTTTGTAAATATACCTATTAATTGCCATTAAATTAACGCTAATCATCGTAAATTCACCGGCCACTGTAATACTTTTACCTATTTTTAACAATATTACTTATAGCGAACACATATAAGTACGCGACCCCTGAACTTGTAAGTTTCTACTTATAAAGAGAAATCGATACTTTATAGCTTCCTAATTATCCCGGCGTCTTTATGATTTATAACATAGAATTACTGCTCTCGAGAAAATGAGCAACAGAAGATATTTTAAGGCGCAGGTAGTTTTTCCCTTGCAAACTCACACGCGCGCTGAAGAGTGAGTTGATCGCTATAACCTATTTGCTGAAACACGCATATATTTTTCAATGAATGTGTAAAAAGTACAACGATTACCATTGTATCCGTGTTGAATTTTGATTAGTGGCGTGAAAAAAGAAACCAAGAGTTTTGTTATTGATATAATACGGGAGAGTGAACGATGGAACCTATTTGTATATTCATCTTGTTGGAATGGATGGATGAGAAAACGAGAAAGGCGCAGCGGCTATGGCGCGGCCGCACATGACGTTGAAATTGTAACTATCAATTTCGTTGGAAAGATTGAGCAGAGAAATTGCGTTACGTTGAAATAATTGCCTCGATTTTATACAAGCGAATCGTATATATGTATACGCATAGCTAGCGATGCTCAATTATTTATTTTGATAGTTTAAGCTAATACCTAGCGTTTTATGTCTATTTGTTTTGTATTTTTTTTTGTTTAAAAAAAAATGTGCTGAATGATTCGTCTTCGTTTCAGCACTTGAGCAATTTAATGAATGGCTTACATTTGAAACTCATACTCATGCAAGCTTATATGGAAAATGTAATGAAATGTTTTTTATTTGTAATAAATTATATCACGTAGACATACATCGTAAGTGTTTTAGCATTGCTTATTTATTGTTTATCCGTATAGATTTATTAAAACTAAAAGAAATCAAATTAAAGATGTTTTCCAATAAAGATTAATCGGTATACTTTCTATGAACCAAAAATTAAAAAAAAAATATCATCCCCCATAATAATTCACATGATTCTTCTTTCACCCCAAGTACACTACAACAACAACCTGCACTCACCTCGTAAAGCATTCCCAATGAGAATATGACTTGGAAGGCGTTATACGCGACGAGGACGTTCCTTAACTGGAAGGGTTTCCTATTAGCCATGAGCCTTGGTCCAAGTAACGTCACACTGTATAGATACACGAGGACGATGAGAAACGTTGGTATTGGTGAATCCATAAGTGGCCAATCGCTTACTCGTGGATCGGATACCGTCGTTAGGATCTCGGTGTATTGGTCGAGTGCCATGCGTACGAGGCTCTCAGCACCGACGTAAGTGCGATTAGCGTCGACGACGATGTCGTTGCGCGGTTCGGGCTCGCGCTCCACCACCAGCTCCGCTGCCGCCGACGCCATTGTCGATCAGCTGCCTATCTGTAACAATAAGACAAAAGTATTGGTTTGTTAGTGGGTGGAAATAAGTTTCTTAAAAATTTATATTTAATAATGGTAACGGAAATTGCATTCTTTAAGTTATATATATTTTCATTGATGAAATAGTATATACTTTTTTTTTGTTTAATGTAAAACTAGTGTTCATATTAGATCCTAGATCAATTAATCATTATGTACACTAGTATATTTTTCATAAAAAATTGAAACCTTAAAGAATAAAATTATAAGAAATACTGCTAACGACTATATCACCTATGCTAATCAATTTTTTTTTGTATACACAATGTTTTCCTATATAATGTCTGCAAACGCGTGAATCGTTTCGATTTCTTTATATCGACATTAACGGAAATTGCAGTAGTCGCTACACAGGACACGCGGTTTTGCTCAATCATACACACACACATAAGCGCTATTAGTATATTCTTTTGTCACGGCTGGGGGTTTCTTCAAATACATTCGACTCGGTTCACCTCATATACCTATAATAATCTCGGCTCATTAGACGCACCTACTTAAAGGCAATTCCGATGTAAAAGCAAGCTTTAATAATAACGCGCGTCTGACCCAGTTTTCGATATACGAATGTATACTCTTCAAATATATATATATATATATATATATATACAACGCGAATATATGTTGCTGTATGCGTTCCTCTGCACTTTGATGCTTCCATCCCGCGATTTGTCGATGCCCAGAAATACGTTATGTGTGTGTGTGAGAGAGAAAGAGAGAGAGAGATGCCGAGATTCTTTCATTCATTCGGTTTGAAGGAGAAAGCAAGTTTGTGCTTTTTATTAATTTAATATTATCTGGTATATTATAGTATGAAGGAGGATTCATGCTCCTGGCAATGAGTATATAGAGATGCTATGAACATCCTAGTTGAAGCTACGAAGTAGTTTATTATATCTAGAAAATCTTTAATTATTGTACTTAACGTGGAAACACTATATTATTATATCTTTAACATGCTATATACTCCGAATTTAATTTGTATTAGTTGTTAACAAAATAAATGTATTCAACGTTTCTAGAGGATCTTTTTAATAAAATTAAAACCTAATTTCACCTATTTAATAATTCAATCCCAGACGGTCATTTACACTTATATACTCGTCTATACAAAAGAAAAAGAGAAACACAAAAATACCCATTAGTACATTTTAATTAAACTAACAGCAATCGAGCCGTCATCGATCGAAAGTGTCTGCAATTTACTCAGAAATCGAAGACAGCAGCAGCAGCTTCTCCCGCGATACCCACCAATCATTCGTTTCACATTATTCCCATCGAGCCACGCGTTACTCTACAGATATATATACACAACGCTCACTCATCAGTCGATCGACTTCGCCTCTCTCTTCTTAGAAAAGTCCAGTGGCAGCTCTCGCACATACTCGCTCTCTATCGCCTATGCGTATAAGTATACGAGCACGCGGTCTGATCGGTTTCTGAACGTTAAGCGTTTCGGTGATGTGTATGTATATGTATCGCGACCTGCTTGCGTTTGTGTTTATTATAGTGACCGGTTAGCTTTTCGATTTCGATCGATTAAATAGTAAAATAACGAGTGTGTGGAAAATTTTTGGGAGATATCGTTGGGAAAGGATTGTTTGTCGATGTATGAATGGTTGTACAATAAATGGATTGCGCGTCGTTGGATAAATATATATTTGAGTATGTGAATATCGGTTTCTTCGAGCACTTCGATTAGTAATTAATAGTATTTTGAAGGGCATTGTTTTACTGGGTACGGTGTACTAGCTGTTAACATTCGATAGACTCGTAAAGTGCATTTAAATGTTTAACTTTACGTTAGAGTTGTGGCAGAATAAATTAGGTAGCTGAATTAACGTTGCAAAATGATATCTATTGAAATATGATACGTACAAGTAGTAAAAGTAAATCTGAATAATAAATAGCGGTAAATACGAATTTTTATAATAATAAAAATAATAATAAAAATTTTCTGGCCATCAAACAATTTCCATCAACTACAATGTATCACTGAACCAATTACTAATGGATTTACTGTCGATTTTTTTCTTTTATAATAAATTATACTGCAAAAACTGAAAATTGAATATCATCAATTAATTTTGCATCGTCAGGTAACCATCAAGGCTAAAAGTGTACCTTGAGAGCCACGACCATACGTAAACATTCAGAATACATTTCGTCCACAATTTCTTTTTTCAATCATAACCCGTTAATCAATCCGACAGACGGCATACTTTGCTGGTGCGAAAAATTAATGCTTCAAAAAATCGAATTAACTCTTCTCGCATATAAGCGGGTGAAAGAAAAAAAGAAAAGAAGGATCGATAAACTTCCTTGAGGAAGACCTCGCGAGGGTCGTTGATACCTTTTATATACTTCCCGGGACACTCGGCCTTGCGTGATCGACCTCGGAAGAAGCTGCCGAAAAAAGTGAAAGGGTTCGGTGAAACCTTCACGAGTTTATTGCCCTGTGCAGGGGTCGATTATTTATTATATTTATTTCGGCTGGTTGGGATTTATTGGTTCTTTGTGGTGAAAGAAGAAAGAAAACGTCTCGACGTACTTGGGATGTTTCTTACGTGGAATTCAAGTGGACACGAGAGCAGGTGCGTTAATACTTTTATTCCGTATCCTAAGAAGGTGAATTCTGAGGATTGTAGTATGGATGGGATTGTAATAATATTGCTGTGAGATTTATATATTTTTTTTCATGTACTGTTTAATTACTACTATACATAAAAGAAAATGCTCACAATTAATTAATACTTTATTACAAATAAATTCTTTTCGAACGTGGAAAAACTATTAAACCATCAATTCATTTGCATTGAAAATTTTAACACTATTTCACAAGATCAGACATAATAAACGTGATTATTATTTATAAAAGATGTTTCCCATATTAACAATTCTTGATAAAAAGCTCTTCATCCTCCTTAGCAACTTGCGAACTCGCATCTCTATCTCCCACCAACCAAACATCAATTCTAAGCAAAACACAACGCTGGACATGGTCAATCCACTACCCGCGACGATATTCAAGGTTTTAAACGAAACATCCACAACAACATCGTGGGTCTGTTGATGAGCATCGGTTTTGTTATCGTGCATCAATTGTTTATTCTTCCACGCCTGCCAGATCCCGGTTTCCTGTGTTCTCCTCAGCACCCAAAGCAACTTGGTTCTGAAAGGGAAAGCTAATTCAAGTGCGTACACCAGTCTGCCACAAGCAAACGTTGGTTTAGCAATCTTCATTACCCTTTTGTTCTGGTGTCTGTAGTATCTGTCAATGTGCATCTGCAAGACCAAGTCTGTGGCTATACAGATGCGGTTCTGGTGTTGTACTAGGATATCAACGCACTCGGTTATATCATTAACTAAGAGTGCTTTATCACCTAAATGTTGGATGTATTTATCCCTGGAGTTGGCAAAAACAGTAGGGAAGAAGACGTCTTCGATGGTAGGAGTAAGCTGGGAGTTTAACATCTCGCGAAATGTGTCGAAAGCAACTTCACCGTGGATTACTTTAACGTCCACGAGGTTAGAATAGATATTGTTGGAGTAGATGATGGAGACAAAAGCAAGGGTGAAGAAGAAGATACGATCGGTTGAGTAACGCGGTCGGATGGTTCTCAAAGTGGCGCCCAAAACTATTTGGAGGATGTGGAAGGATTCGAAATTTTGATGCAGAACTTTTAAATAGTGTAGCACGTGCTTTAAACAATTAGTGTAAATTATCATTAGTACCATATAGAACCAGAACGTCGAGGATAAATTCACCATCTCAAGCGGTATTACCGGCACCAATGCAGCGAATTTCTCGCAAGTGTAGTAAACACTCATAATATCATTAATACCATCTTGAAGTACTGTAGGATAACTCGACATATTCACATGTCTATCATGTATCAAACTCTGCATGGTATCGAAAATTTCAGCGAGTGTTTGGTTTTCTGTTCTTATGATGACGAACTTCAATGATAAGTTCAATTTCTGAGCAAAAATTTCCGTGAACGGATAGTTGATGCCCCGGACATCGACAACTGTGTTGTTGACCATTTCGTACATTAAAAATGGTGGTCTCATAAATAAGGGGACGTACAAAGGATATCCATTAACGTCGTTCAATTTTTCTGGAAATAGCAGATTCTTCTTGAAGATTTGTTTCGTGTAAGTGTTATAGAATGGGTTGTAAAAGTGCATGAAGATTTGGTTTTTGTCATGTCTGGCTATGTTAATTTCCATTATTGTTAGGTCTAAAAAATTTTCCGACCACCAATTCTTAAAAATCTGGTCGAAGAAATTATCAGGTATGGTTTTATTGCACAAAAAGATTACTAAACATTTTGGTCTTATTCGTTTTGGTGATGTGTGTACGAAAACATCTGCGTATTCCTGCAAGTGAGTTGACTGAAAACTACCAGCATTGTATATTTCTTGGTGTATTATCAAATAAATCGATAATTTTCTTGTATATTTGAAAAAGAATGGAGATAATGATTGCTCAATATTAGATGAATTTATTTTTGATAGATTTATTATCACGTTTGGGAACGTTTGACTCATTTTCTGAACAATCATATCCTGCTCCATTAAATTAGTACTTTCGCTGTTATTGATCAACATTGTTAGTTGAAAAAATTTTTTATCATTCCGAATGCTTTCGATTAGTAAATCTATCCAATCATTTTCTGTAGCAAATACAAAATTTGCAACGTAAATATAATTTACAATCCAGTATAAAAACAACATTTTTAAGTTAGTTTGAAGATAATACTAGTTGCATTTTAGCAAATTTTCCCACAAAAACTACTTTTTACGTAAAAAAAATTTATTGATAAAACGAACTTCAAAGGTATCGATTAATTTTTATATTTTTAATATTTCAAACTTGGTTTTTCTTTTATTGTCCTATAATTATAATAATTTAAATTTTTACGCAAAGGCCTTTGAAAAAGAATTTATTTCATAAAAGTTCTGCAGAAAATTATCATTTATAGTCAAAATTATTTTTGTCGTGAATATTAAAACAAAAAGAAAATCAATACCATATATTTAAATTTTTTTTTACCTTACATAAATAACGAACAATTATTTATCGCAGTATGTTTCTCGTATTTACAAAAGAATCAATATATACATTGTAGCCCGATATTACATCCGACAAAGAAACTTTTTTTACCTCCAATAAAAAAACATCTTTTGGATCGACGCTAATGAACATCACCATTCACGACATTTCATTTTATATCGCGCGGCGCGTATATTGAATCACGCAGAGCTTTTACGTAATGTCTCGCGATTCGCTGCCTCGTACTACTGAAGCTTCGTATACATCTATCGCCGCGCTGTTGATCGCTACTATACTTTTATAAATTCAATCGCCACAGAAGTGTAAACTAATCGTCAAGGTTAATAATCGTCAAGGTTATCTATACGGTTCTTTTTTCTCATTTCGATGTACAGTTTATGACTTATGTTAACCATGGTTCCTTTCTATACCACGTTCCATTGCCGCTATATGTTTCTTTATCAGCATCTTTAGCAACCACGCGGCTTTTAGTTCGGTCACAGCTACGAGGAATTCAACATTCTATTGGTCAATCTCTTGACTAAAATCTACTTTTGTTTACGTTCAACACGCGTATAATAAAAACGAACAGGTTAATAAACCTCAGCTTCGGAACCATAATTATGTCCTTTGAATACAGCCATAACCACTGCTCTGTATAGTTAACACCGCGCGCATACCCTCATAAACCACGCGCAAACAACAGAAACCGCAACGTCCCCATCTATAGTGTCAACTACAGCCGCATAGCAACGACGACGACCTTTATGAAAATCCTCGGTAGTATTTTCGCGCCGATCGTTGGGCAATTAATTCCCCCCGCGTCGTTGTGTACGTACCGTGAGAACTCGGTCCATTATTGCACACGCACCTATATGTATTTACATACATACATACATCTATGTATATGTTTATGTACGTACACGCGCATAGGTATAATATATACATATATATCGGTAAGTCATTTGCCCGCTAATTTCTCAATCGCGCGTGGCTGTGCGAACACGTGTGTAAAAAGAGGCGACGCGTAAATGCACCGCACGCAGGCGCAAGAAATCGAAAGTGGTTTGAACGCGCGCGAACGAACGAACGTCGGTTAGTGGCGTTTGTTTACGAAATTATCGGCGAGCGCAGGAAGTGGGTTAGGTCGCCGGTTCGTACATATGTGTGTGTGTGTGTATGTTGATTATTTGCGAGGATTAGCGGTGAGGTATTTTTTTGCTTTGCTTTCGTATAAGAAATGCAGTTTTGTTATCGTATTATGTGTTTGTATAATGTCAAATGTTTGTGTTTGTACAATAAGAGTTGAATTTTTTCTCACTTTTTATTCGTTAGTTACATTATTGATTGTAAATGATCGAGGGGTATATTTATTTTTGACATATAATTCGTGAATATGAATTGTTAATATTTTTATAGACTACAATTGACATAAAGAGAACGAAAAGTGGTTTTCAAAAAATGATATGTGACTAAGCACCTTTAAAATCTCCAAATTCTATACACCTTAACACTTGACCGATAACTTTTTAGAAAGTAAAACCATCCGATTTTCAAAACAACCCGTACAATACAACCATAACTCTATACCTTTCCATTCGAAATATAAATACCACAGTATACATATACATCCCAACGAAAAATTCCCTGCTCCCTATATATATATATATACCCGCGCAACGTTGTGAACCAACGCCCACGCTTCTTTTCCACGACCTCCAAAGTAGATCGTCAGGATCGCGCGTCGTTTTATTACATACGATCCGCACCGGTGTGCTGCGAGCCGATTTCGCTTGCGCATGTGCGCACACACTTCGAAAGTGTCTATATACCACTGCTGCTGCTCCTTCACTTTTACGGTGCGCCTCCGCATCTCTCATGCACGCGTTACATATATTTTTTTCTTCCAGTCTACTTGTGCAGCCGCTGCTGCTGCTGCTGCTGTGCTATACGCGAAAGCATTAAATCATCGCGAGCAGTTCGGTGCGCTTTTATATGTACATTTTTCCCGGGAAAGTGTATACGTATATGTATATGTATATATACACGGTTTCCGGCTTGGTATTTATACGAGGGCGTATGTAGTGTACTTTCTTTCTTTTTGGGGTGTATATTTTTTTTTGTTACTAGTAGAAGTGAATTTTGCGATTTGTAAACTTGCAGGTTCACGTGAATTGGCGATATAATTGAATTTGAATGCGATGAGTCGTGAGTTTAGCGGCGGTGAATTTTAATGCGGTTGGGTGGATGGGCTTTTACAGTTGACCTGATTTTTGGCTAGGTTATACGATTTATTATATATTTTAAGGAGCTATTATTGTTTTTTAGTTGGTCGGGTGAAAATGCACTTTGTGTATTGTTTTCCTCGATAGGTACCATGAAAAATAATAATAACGCTTTAACTCGTCTCGATTTCGCTTGGTTTTACGGCTTTGAAAATTCACAGTATTACGGTTAATTGGTATAACATAGAACTTGAACGAAATATTTGACACGATTATTAACCCGTCACAACTAAAGTAAAAAGAACAATTAATATATTAAAAGAAAAAGAAACAACAACAACAACAACGACAAAGAAAACAAATCAAGTAGGAGGGTAAATTAAGACACGTTAATATAACCGCAATAAGCCACGCGCACACACGGGTGTTTATGCACACGCGACCGATTCATGCGTGTCGCGCCTTATCGAGGAATCGTTCAAGCCTATACAACTGCTCGCCACCTTCGCATACACACGAACTCCTTTCGGATAATTCGGCCAAAGGAATTTGCAAGCGAGCGAGCCTACAGACCAGTTTTTATATCCAATGCTGCATGGGATATACTGTACTCATAATTGCGGACTTGGGTGTAGGTATATATATATCTATGCATATCGGTAATGCTATAGTAATATCGAGGTGAATGTTTGCTTGCCTTGCCTCGTGACTTAATTGTGGAGGTTGAACGAAAGTGCGGGGTTGAGTCGTGTGCAATGCTATGTGAATTTTTTTCCTTTATTTCACAGGTTCAGGCTAAGGTCGGGTTATATATATATGGAAGGATTATGAAAAATGTTGTTTACGGTGACGGTTTAGGATGATTTTTTTAAAGAAATCGTTGAATAGACTATAATTTATTATAAGGAACGGTGGTTATAGGCATCGGTATCTTTGCAAAATATCAATTATATATATTTACGGCTTTTTAGATGCTTTTACGATGCTGGAATTTTAAAAGTATATATGGGAAGACACATTGCAAGCGTATATAGGAAAATTCAAATATTATGTAAATCACGTGAAAATCAATTACATAAGTGCCATCAAATTACATCACGCGGAAAAAAATAAAAGAAGATTATAAACTTCACTGCGAATCGTTTAGTCGATGCGTTATTTTAACAACTGCCGTGTATATACGATTATGATATGATTTTACAGTTGGAATTCGTCGAAAATTTATATACCCCCATTATTTTAATTTTACCTTGTTGAGCAAAAAAGAATGAACGTCTCTGTGCCACGCCAAGGTATTAAATTAATTAATCTCCACGAATTACTGGACCATAAGGAAGTATTATCTCATTATAACCAGTAGGCGAAGTATATATACATGGTATAACTTCAATAACTCTAACCGAAGTACCGTGATGTAATAATGGACACTTGAAGAAAATGTATAATACCTTGCATAATCTATTATACACTTGGCTGTTTTTCTTCTTGTTGTTCTTGTTGCGTGCACTGTAAAATTTATAATGTGCCCAATTTGACTCCTTAAATTTATTGTTTAACGTGAACCAACCGTTTCCCCCTGTATATATACCGATAGTAACGATAGCCGCAGGATTCACGCGTATATACTTTAGGTTTCCTTACTTTAGACTTTTATTGTTATTACGAAAGTTTATCGGAAATACGGACTATAAACCATGCGAAAAACACTAAACTTCGGTCTTTTCGCGCGTAGTGTTACGAAGTGCGGAGTGTATGCAAAAAAAACGCTATACCTATATAGCTATAACATTCGATTATGCAGATTCACCACTTTCCAAGTTCAGGTATATATAATAATTCTATTTCCGATCCATCCTCGTGTCGTTTCTTCTTTTTTTTTTGCTTCGTTTAGCCATGAATATGTATATTATACCAAAGCGCCGATTTTATTCGTGATTTATAACCTTTAATCGCCATCCACTATAATGTATTAACATAAATTCTTGCCTCGTGCGTCTCGCACGTGCGAGTATATATTTTCCTGTTAATTCTTTTTTTCTTCTTAAATTTCAACTATATACGTCACGATCAACACCCGTCTTTGTTCCTTCGAGTATATAAGCTAAATTGTATAGCTTTAAAAATCTCAAAAGCCGCGAAAGTCTTTTCAGTAATTTAACATGTATATACAGTTACATTTCGCGGCACGGGCTGTCACCTCTTGTGTTTCACTTTCATCAGGTTATCACTTTTACCTTTGCTTATGCTAATCTTATTGACGTTTTTATCGATGTCAGCATGAATAATCTCGCTCACGCATGCATATATGAGAAATTTCAACGATCTGAAAAATATTTCTTTCCTTATAAGCCTTTCTTATACATCAATTATACTAAATTCGCCTACGTCAACTGTTAACGACGCCTTTCTGCGCATTAAAAAAAAAGGAAGAAAACAAAAAAAAAACGAAACGAAACTTGACACAAAACCATATATATATACCAAACTATTTCTTTCAGCTCGAATTGTGCACGACGGTAGCAATCCATCATCAGTGCGCTCGTGCTCTTAAAAAGATTTAAATGCATTTGAAACGACGCGGTAAAAGCACGCCGCGGCGACTTGTAGTAGTAGTAATAGTAGTGGCACTTTTCCAAAAGAAGATCCTCCCGAGTTTTATTACCAGCGATTACAGAATTTTAAGACGCTGCCTCGTTCAATAAATCAAAATTGGGCTAATTATCTTTTACCTTAATGCCTTCGTCTGTGCACCTTTTCAAGTTTCCGACTATACTAAATTTTTCTGGGTCATAGTGAAAATGACCCACAAAAGCTATACGCGCGCGAAGATGAAGCTTTCGTTGGGACATGTAAGAGGGAATTTTTTCGATTTACATCCTTCGCTGACGGAAAGAACGATATTAAAATATTTACGAGCGGACAAAAGTTATTTCAATTTTTATTTGAACTTTATATATATATTTTTTTCACCCGTGTCCATAAGCGTACACATGAAAACGAGAGAAATTAAGAAGTTAAGGTCCCGTCCAAAGTGTTTTACGACTAAATGTTTGCACACTTGTTTTTTTTTTCGTTACAACCTTAATTTTTGACTTTAATATACGTATATACACACACATATATACATATACGGTACAAGTATAACGACGATCCTCAATTTTCGAAAGTACACATTGTTCCTTAGCTATATATCTAGGCATATTTTTACGTATTCTCATCCGTGGGGGTCATCTCTAGGTATCGTCCTACTTCACTTCTAAAAGCTATATAGAAAGGATTCCTTCCTGTTTTTATATCTTCCTCCCTACCCTTCACTCGACTTTCTCTTTCTTCTCTCGTTCCTTCGTTGTCCCACAAGCATCATCTACTACGTCAAGTGTCTTTGCAATGAATATATCATATTTACATTTCATATAAAATTCAAATCATCGTCACTATACATATATACACACACATACTGCAATCAAAATTACTCGAACGCTTATAACGGTTATAACGAAAGTGTTCATACTTGTACCTCATATAATAGGTCAATAATTTTGCATAAACTATAATGTTTATTTTCACTTAAAAAGTTTCACAGATTTCTAAATGAATTAACGCCTCGCATCGCCAATCGTTACCTATATATATATATATATATATATATATATATATCTACAGAATATCAACACAACGATGTCTTTGTTACAAAAATAGAATAACCAAGACCAACCGCACGTGCAAAATAAGAAGTATGTCTCTCCGCCGTCTCCCATCTCGATTAACCTTATACATACGAATTCAATTAATAATATCTTTCTCTCTTTGGAATTCCCTCCTTTCATCGACGACCCTCCCATGTTTTTTTGTACACTTTCTCCGTCGTACACGCGCGAACAGGTCCCATTTGCCACTATACCTTCTTCGCTAATTTCTCCTATAGACCCACACACACACATACACACTCAAGTTATACAGCAGTTGATTAGCCCCACGTTGTCGATTTCCGGGTACATCTGTATATATATGCATATATATGCAGACATCAGCTTTAGTGCACCATCTCTTCTGAAAATTGACGCGACCCCGTTACGTCAAACCGACCGACGTAACCCTTTCTTCCCATATAGTCCGCGTGGTTTCTATGGTAGCGTGGTAGGTATATTGTCTGTATGGTGATGTTGTGCTGTTGTTATTGTTGCTTTTTTTGGTTACGTCGTGTCTTACGTCGTCGCCGATCGTTAGGGTGTCATTCTTACGTAATACACATTTGCGCGCCGCGTGCATATACAGTTTTGTCATAAAACGTCGCGTTGTGACGTTACGCGTCTATAAGTACTTTTCTCACTGTTCTTTTACGAGCTTTTGGTATTTTTTTTTGTTGTTTTTGTATATCTATTTGAGAGGAGAGAAGTACATTAGGATATAACGCGTGAGTGACGGATATGTAAGTTTGCGTTGTTGCGTATTTCATTGAGTCGTTGTATGGGAGGGGAAATTTGACAGAGTTTTATATTTAGCGACAGGTGAAGCGAAAGCTGAAAGAATGACTTCGCGAAGTATTGGATAACTTATGTGTGAGAAATATGCGTTGTTGAAGATGCATCTTTATTGTATTGTTATTATGGGGTTAGACGTAATGAATTTTTTTTTCTTCTACAGGCGCGCGGAATTATGTAAATAATGTAACAGCCGGTGGGTTAATAAAAATTGGGACTATAATAGAGAATATATGTAATGGTCAACGACGTTACATCCTTATTTTACTATTACGTGCGCGGGATGATTAGGAGAGCCGGTAGTTTTTAAGCTTTAAACGACGCCTCGATCGTGCTTTTTATGTACGCAGACGCGGAGCAATTATTGTTATTGGATTATGCTAATGTAATAATATTATGTCAGATACACGTGAGATTGAATAATATTATGTAAAAGCGAATCTTCATATATATACAGTGCGCATGCTGCTTCGGCTGTAACAATGGTTCCGGCTTTCATTATTTTATCACCTCTTCGTTGGATGTATATATATGAACTATAAGGAAAGATCGTTCGATTATATGAATTGCACAAGAGTATTCTTAAAATGGCCGAGTTGCAATTATATTATACCTACGTAGTATAATATAGAGTTTCGGTGATTTCTAACGTTTAAAAATTATATTTTTGACACGTAATAGTTACCTATAAATTAATGATTATATCAATTACGTCAAAATCTTTTTCGAATAATCGTGAACATTTTAAGTAATCTTAAATTTTTTGTTGGAGATGTTAAACTGTACGCGTAATTTTTATGTTACATATTATTGTAAACTTCTACTACAACAACATTATGCTTAAGTCAAAATATAAAAAGTAGAGTGTTCGTATATATATTATTGTTCACTTTTAGTAATTTTTGCAAGAATGCAAAAGATTTGCCTTTGATCTTCGTCAAAAATACTATTCGCGAAAAGTTATTTATTGATTTTACATTTCTTACAGTTAATTTTATTGTAAGGCATCAAATTCATTTTACTCGATTTTGATGTTTTTATATATTTTCTATATAAAATACTACTAGTTCTCATCAGGCTGAACGTTAATGATAATTACACAACTTTTATTAATCAGGAATACACTAGCATTACAATTAAAAGATAAAATATATGTAAAATCATCATAAATAAACCAACGCATGAGGAAATTGCTAGAAATTTAATACGTATCAATTATAGATCACAGTAAGATGATCGTATATATTTTATCCATTATACTTGTTACACACATATCGTACTCCTTTTTCATAAAAGATACAAAATCATCATTAAAGTTCCCCCCGACGACAGCGAAAATCGCCTGAAGTTTTTAAATAATCGTTCACAAAAAAAAACAATTTTTTCCCCTAAAAAACGAAAAAAATTCGCTTCATAACCATTTCTCTAATAAACTCACTTCCACGTCACGACATATCCATACATTTCCTCCGCACCGAACCGTAAAATCTATGCTAACCAGCTATAAATATATCTACCCAGCGTGGGCCCTAATTTCCTCTCCTTTAACCCACGATTCAATGCTCTCCATAATCCAAGCCGTCTTCACCTGCACAAAGGAAGCACGCGGCGGACTAGAAGTAGGCCCGTACTCTCGCGATCGATTAGTCCCTATCATCCGTATACACACACACACATGTACATTGAAAAGGCCCGCATGATGCCACACATATATAAATATCCCTGCGTCACGACATTTTCACGAGCAGTAGTGCACAAAGGAGCAGACGAAGATAGAGAGAAAATCTTCCCTAGGTGCCGGTGAATCGATTATACTTGGAGTATATATATATATATACACACGTTCCACGTGTTGCTGCTGCTGCTGCTGCTACTTGCCGCAGATGGCAGACGAAACGGTACTCGTTACGGAGAAAGTAGCAGCAGCAGCAGCGGGAGAGAAGGCGAGCGCGAACGCTGCTTCTTTCTCTCTCTCTGCCCATCTCTTTCTTTCTTCGCTATGTTCGTTTTCTTATCGGTCTCGTTTTCTCTCGTTGTTGCTTTCGCCTTCGTCGCGTCGCGGTGTCGCTGTTTATAGTAAGTATGTATATGCGGTCTTTGGGGTTTATCGGTTGAAAATGCCAGGATTACGGTCGTTTTGTAGGTTAAGGTGGTATCCGTCATGACGTCTGTTTTATGCTATATGAAAAGATTTGCGGAGGGGAATATAGTATATAAGGTAGGTACGACCTTGTCTAATAAAGACGCTGGTTGATTGGGGGGAAAAGAAAATCTTTTTTGACGGCTGCGGGAAAAGTCGAAGGTGCAGCAGTTTATATATATATATATGCGAATGTATATATAGTTATTTTGCAAAGTGATTTAGTGGTTATTGAAATTATGAAGTATATAAGATTATAGGATGGAGATAATGTGACGGGCTGTCCGGATGGAAATTAAACTATAAGTGGTTTCGTCGTTAGTACGGTTGAGATTCGTATATATAGTTTAAGCATTGGATTTTGAATTCGATGAAAATGTGTTAATGTGATTAGATGAAGATTTATAAGAGGCTAATGGTTTAATGAATATGTAATCATTTGAAGGAAAAAAAAGGGCTGAGTATTTGATAACCATGTATATATGGGGTCAATGACCTAGTTTTATTTTTTTACTTGGTATTTTTGGTTGTAAATGTAAATTGTTTCAATTGTTGTTAATGAATAATTTTCTATTAACGAACAATACATAATCGGTAATTTATATAATGCACAGAGTGATAAAAATAAAATCCAACGATTGTGTTTGTTCGTACACCAGAAATAAACCTTAGCACGAATTAATAGACCGCAGACACGAACCTCTTAACTATATACGTTTTTTTTATAACCTTCCATTTTACTCTTAATTATCTCTTCATTAAGATCGTAAATTACTAATTAGCTAGTCACACGAGTTTCTTTATTTCCTTTTTTTTGAATTCCCAAATGATTTTTTTTCTTTTCGAATTTCCGAAAAGTATGTCAAATTTATCTCTCCACGGAGCCTTGATAAAATATAAATTTCAATTTTTCAAACTTTTCGACGATTTTTTTTCGAGGTCGCTGCCTCATTAAGTATACACGAATCTGCGCAGAGCTATTACACGAATTCAAAACCAATGCGGCATATACAGGAGCAAGCGAAAGTTCTTTTGCGGTCGATGAATTTTTTTGAAAAATTTTATAGGGCGCCCCGAATACATACGAAAACACGTGCTTGCGTGGTTTGTATATATATAGATATCGGGCTCAGTGATACACGATTTATGCTACTTTTTTTTCTTTTTTGTTTCGTCTCAACAGCGGTATATCATCGTCATTGTAGGAGTCATTTACCGTTGCTTTTGAACGACATGCCATGACGAGCGTTTATATTCGTATATATATACTGCTAAACGTGCGCACACGCGCGTGTATATATATACATATTTGCATAGCGAAAGTTTTGGCGCTATTTTTCTCTCTCGCGCGTTGAGGTATTTAAGCCGAAAGTTGTTATTAATTAAATGAGTCTCGTTCCTTTTGGTTTGTTTCTTTTTCTTCCAACGAGAAGAGAAAATTTATTCCACTAATGCATCTTTACGCAGAGTTCGTATATACTGGACTAGGCGTGAGAAAAATCACGGATCTCCCGTGTTGCATTTTATTTATCTTAAACTTGACATTTATTCTTCTACATATATAAACATACTTTTTGTAATCATGATAACCCAGGTGACAGATTGAATTTACACGAGTTTTCTATACCATTTGTCATCGAGTTGCAATTTTTTTGCTTTTACTGATCCATAAATCAAAAAGACGATGATTCGTGATAATTATTCAAATTATATGGTTATAAATCAGGATTCGGAAGAATTTTACATATACTAATAATCATTTAATGGTCTCAACATTTTTATATATATATATATATATATATACGAGCAATAAAAAAAATGTTATCGAGGTATACCATAAAACTACATTGTTAAATCACTGTAAAAGCATTGTAAAACAACCATATTTCTACGTTTGATTCAACACCGACAATAAAACAACCTATCTACAGTTACATATATACACGTAACAGCAATCGAAGAAACCGAACTCAGCACTATATAACTCATAACGAGCAAATTTACCATAGTGCAACGATCAAATATTTATCTTAACTCCTCTATACCCGACCAGATTGCGCAATATCATCGCCCTCCTACCTATACACATCGTGACGCGCTTTAATATTGTTCGTCAATTTCTTTCTACCCACACCTCCACCTCCGAAAAAATTACGCAACTAACGATCGACGAAGTGCTCGTATAACCCGCGCGGCTTTTGACCCCTTATGCAAACTGCAACAACACATCATCTCTGTTCAGCTTGTGATATAATACACCGTAACACCTCGATATTTCAACCATCAACCGCTATACGAGCATGCTCCGCAACAATCACGGTGATATATTTTATTAGCGTCCGGTTACCCCCAGTCTATATACATATATATATATATATATACGGTGGAATTTCTCTGGAACAGTTAACAATCCGCGTGTGTGTGTGAATTTTGTGAACAAGTAAAATAACCCCGGAATCAAATTTCCCGCGGATCGCGAGATCGGATTCCATACATACGCTTTCACGTGAGATCTTGGATATGGTATAGCGTAACTCGCGAGGTGTATATGTAGATTACGATTTTTCGTCGTTCTTGTCCTAGATTATAGGTCACGGCGCAGGATAGAAAAGGTCTAGTTAGGATACGGTCGAGTTAGTTTTCGAAATTGTGGATACACGTCTGTGTTATATATTGGTTACAGGTTATATTCCTTTTCATATAGTACATATACACGAGAGGATATATATGTATATATCGTACGAGGTTAATTGAAGTATACGGAAGCGACCGCGCGTGCTAAATGGCTTTGGAAAGTATATATGAAATGATGTGCAAGGAGAGAAAAAAATAACCAGCGTGGATTTAGATCTGGATTATCAATTTTTTCACGGTTTCGCCTGATTACCTTTGTATATAATATCGATGAAGTTATGGTAATACGATTGATAATAAATTTAATTAATTGTGAGATATATACATATATAATGTATGTATGCCCTTAAGATGTCCGCGGTATAATTACAATGTGGGAGTCACGAGCTGATATAGTTTGTATATATGTATATAACGTGTATGTAATCAACGTATAGTTCCGAATTTATGTTTCCTCGGTATCGTAAAGATGAAAAATTAATCATTGCAAAAACCACTTAACGAGGTGTTGTTGATGATGATACATCTCGTGTGTGCTACTTTTTACGAGGTTTATTATATATAAACTGCGAAGATGATACCAAATGCGGTATGCGTGCGTGCGAATTTACGATTGAACGAATTGTAAATGCTCGCTTTCATTTGTTTTTTCTCTCATTATCGTAATTCTTTAATATATGGTAATATTGTAATATTTTATTGTTATCATTCGAGAACACAATATATATATATATATAATTTCTGATGGTATTCATTGATCGCGATTTAATTTACAAATTAGAACAGTTGCGACGTGACAATTTCATCGCGTTTAATTAATTACTCGACAAATTAATTAATTTACAATCTGATCGGAAGCCGACGCGTATACGCAAAGACAGTGAGTATAGCGGACAAGAGTGAGTTAGATTAATACAAACAGCGAGTTTCATTACCAACTCATCCAATTAACATATATTTAACACTGGGAAAAACTGTTTTCTCTTGTTATTTTTTCTATACCTGATGTAAATAATGATTCTAGCACACACACACATACACACAAGTATATATACATAATTTTTCTATTTCTTCTTTAACAGTGACACTTATTAACAATTAAATATAAAAGCTAAGCAAACTTCGGAACTTTCTTTCGTATAAAGATGCCGTTTCATTACAACAGTTTATCGACCGGAGATCCACATAATCATACAATCAATTCACGGTTTCTATCGCCATAAAACAGATATACACCGCGAGTTTCTATATAGTTACTCTAACCGGAAGTATACCTTCGCGCCCTTACATATCTTTAACCATTGCTGTTCTAATCTAATTCCAACACACACACACGTCGTCCTTATAAACCACAACCCCCCAAAAAAACATCAACCCTAAACTATAAACGACCCTTTATATACACATCCACCCTCGCAAAAAAAACAATCCTCAACCCAAAATCCAAAAAAATCACCAATCCACCTTTATCATCAGCTGATCTCTTCCGCTCTTCCACACATACAGGCGCCAACGTGCCACTCAGACCTATTATACACACACTCGTTCGTATACGCTCGCTCGCTCGCTCGCTGAGCGTTAGTGGGTAAGTGGGCCACGTGCGCGCTTAATTATCAATCGGATGCGAGAAAACACCGCCGCCGCCACTACTACTACCGCCGACGTATAGGCACAAGCATACGGCAATGCCGGTACCATTGACTCTCGCTGGACCGCTTCTTTACTTTCGAATTCAATGGTACCTGCGCGCGCGTGTGTGTGCTCGCGTATATATAAGCGAGCTTCCTATATATATATATATCGTCGTCGCGTGCGTCTCGGGCTTTCTTCTTTATACACGTGAAGTTGATAAGTATCGGTTTTTTTTTTTTGCCGACGGAGGAACGTTTGTTGCGGTTGCGAGGTGTATAACTGTAAGGCGCGGTTTTTGGCAGGGAATTGGGTGATGATGGTTATTTTTAGAATGGGATCGACGGAGGTATACTTTGGTTGTATTGTAAATGATTCGAGACTGGAATTGGTTTGATTTTTGGGAATGACACACGCGATTATCGTTGATTGGTTGATGAATATGAGGTTGATATGAGGTTATATAGGGAATGGATTATTGAAGAGTATATATCATTACTTAAAATTTTTGAAAGTTGAAAGTATCATTCCCTTATTTATTTTACAGTTATGTGTGCGCGGTTAACGTCAGGTTGCGGTCCAGGATTGCCGAAATGCTAATTATAATTTTTTTATTTTTGGTTTTGCATTCGACTGGATTATCGCGAGGTTTCAGTTTTATCTGAAGCACCTGTTGGACTACACAATTTCTTTAATGGACTTCATAAGTACATAAATGTAAATATGCATTTAACACTTTCAATTAATTTTAATACGAATTTATTGCCAATCTATTTTCTCTTTGTTGTCAAAATAAACTGTTTTCTATTTTCGTAAATATTATCTCGTTCTTATGCGATTGATTACGTACGTTACAAGCTTTTAAAACGAAACTATACCCGCGTGAAATACCAGACGTCTGAAGTTATCCGCGGAGAATGATGTGTAAGAGCATAGAAATTTTTATGGTTTCTACGTCTAAGTTATGCGAGTCGTCGAAAAGATATCTTAATAAGAAATTATGCGAAATATTACCGCCTTTGTCGGAACATCACTTGTAAAGCGTTTTTAGAAAGTAGCATAGGCATATATGCAAATATTGATGAGCTGCTATATATGTGCAAACCCCGTTTGTTCGAATCGCAATTAACCAGGTAGACTTTTTTCCCCTAATCGAACAGTGCTTTCAGCAAATTCACGAAAATTAGCATGTATGCTTACAATAAAAAGTAAACTCTAATTAGAAATCGCGATTTTTTTGAGTTTTCTATAATTTTTACATTTACCATGCCAATTTCGAATAAAAATAAAATATATTACAATTGATCAATTGATATCAAAAGCATTTTCATTAAGAAAAATCATTAACTATAGATCTTAATTTCCCTATAATAGAAAAATCAAAATCGACGCGCATGCTTGTATATTTTACTGTTAAACGGCACCGAAAAATTTTTGTACGTTAAATTAGGACCAACCACCTCGGGCGTAACGAACGATTAGAAAGGATCCATCACTGATTTGAACTGATTTTAAGGCGAAAACTTTCACTATACGGAAATATACGAAACAACCGCAAGTAGTTTTCAATTACACGCCGTGTAGCTTCATCTTAAATAGCACGTAATATGAATCTAATTAAAATTTATCAAATCTTCATGAAACGCACACTTCCTAATCGATACTTGTCGACACTCTTTTTTATTAATCGTTTATTTAACCACATAATCCACACATACGATTAAATTAACCAAAAAACCATACCATTTGACGGTATATATATTTTTTGTTTATTTTATTTTATTATATACATACACACAAACTTTAAAAATACTGCGCCGGATACTCGGCAAGCCGTGAAATTCCCTTAAAACCTACTTATACTTTATCTCTGCGTCTCGGGTACTTTTCAGCAGCAATTTCAAAATTCGCCTATATATATATACGTATATATATATATATTTATATATATATATATACTGGTTGGCAGCGAAGCAAAAGATGAAAGTTTCCGAAGAGTCAGTCGCTCACTCGCGTGTAACACCTTCTCCGCTCCTCGTCTCAATAGAACATATCGTAAGACACTCTTAACCTACTTGCCACACTCTCAGGACAAGTCGTTGTACAATGCAGCTGAGGAGTCACGCGTATATAGCAGTCGTGTGTCACACAAGTGATTTTTGGGTCTATAAAAGCTGTATATTTATTGCTGTGTAGTTTGCCTGAAGGTTTATGGTCAACTTGGGTTTGAGATGATGGTGGTTGGTTGGAACGATCACAGAAATGTTAAGATGAATCGATAATTTGCGTTTTGAGTTATGCAGTGTAATTTGTTTTCAGGCGATTCGCGCCGATCGACAGGTAAAGTCAAGGACGGTCGCGTCGTTAAATTCTCTCTCTCTCTCTCTCTCTCTCTCTTGGGAGTGAAGAACCTTGTATAATTTATATACGAGTGGAATAGTTTTACGTAATATCGCCGATATTCTATCAATCATATATCTTATTGTTTTCCTACTGCATATCAATCATCCATACACTTCAAGGAACAATTTCACGCACTCTCGGTAAAAGAAAAAAAAAACCAAAGTTTTTCGTACTTCGATACCAAACCTACTATATATAAATGTCGATCTACACAATCCACTTCTTCTTTTTCTTCGTCCATACCGCTACAACTGAAATGACTCTAAAGGCGTGAGTTTTTGTTCGTTGTCGACGATGCCGTTAGCCTATAGCATATATACACTCGAGACCCACGCTATAATCACGATCTTGATTTAGTACCGGTTACCTCGGCGCTTGGTCACAACTCTCGTCGGTTAGTCGTTTAATAGGTGAGAATGGAAATGGGAAATTTTCAATAATCCGCTTTTCCTTGTCCCGATGTCAATTTTGTCGTTAATTAAGAAGTCGAAAGAAATCCAGAAGAGAGAGAGAGAGAGAATGTGGTTGAAACATTTTGTGAAGAGCGCTGATTGAAGGTGAAATGGCACACTTTATATTATAACTATGTGTCTGTATGGTTTAGTGGAAAATATCTATGCATGTATATCGTGTGTAAAATTATAGCATAAATTATAGGTATTTCGGGTATTTTTTGTACACTTGCTAAACATTATAGTTACATATAGAATATAATGAATCTAACCCACATCTCGTGTAATATTTAACAAATTTCTGCGTACAACTTGATCGCACATCATCTTCTAAACTTTCGCTAAAACTACACTTTAAATCGGTCTGCCTATATATAAAAGCATTATAAAAATACATAGCGACTACACCTTTTATTACATATCCCATTACTACGATCATCACAATAAACCTCTACATACACAACGACACACGAAAATACCTCCACTCGTCATAAAAAAGAAAAGGAAGACCCCAATTCGATCTCGAGCAGAGTAATCCTACTACCACTTTCATCCGTACCATCCTCCCAACATCTCGGATAATAAATCACAACAGTTGTCAATTTGCAAAGCGGTCGAAAAGATTTCATGAAAACAGAATATTTTTCCTACACACACATATATACGCATCGTCATCATCAACGTCATTATGCTCGTGTCCGTCCGTTTGGAATTTCTCCTCTTTTCTCCTCTAATTCCGGCGCCGCGCGCACGTTTACTTTCAAAGCGTTCTTCTCCCACGGCGCGAAACGGGACGCGCTTCTCCTCGCGCGCGCGCGCGTCCTCCTTTGGATGGCGACGAGAGGATAGTAGGTATAGTTTCTATAACCTTTCTCTCCATCTCTCTTTCTCTTTATAGCACTTGCGGGTTGAGAGGATACGAGAGGGTGTGAGAGAGGTGGGTAGATTATACATTCTCGGTGTGCTGATAAGGATGTGTAGAGATATATGGGAAAGGGGAATATATTTATCGGAACGTAAGGAGGTTGGTATAATTGGAAGTGAAGTATGAGCTTTTCTTCGGTTTCCGAGTGTTAGAGGTGTGTCTTTTTATGGTAAAATTGATGAATTCGTCGACTCTATGAAGTATACCTCTATATATGCGTATAAACGAGAGTTTTCATAATATGTTTTACGCGACTTTATGCTGATTGAACGTGAGTTACGAAAGGTTTTCCAAGCTTGTATCGGATAAGTGTTTACCGCGGTAATGTATCGTCTATTGGATACTTCAATTTATTTACCAAGTTGATTATAATCATCCACAATTTGGATATAACTTCAACAAAACCCATATATTCTTACAATTCTTCGCGTTAATCAAAGAACAAAAGAAAAAAATAAAAAAAAAATAACAAGGCTATTACACGCGCATACATACATTCGCAATACACGCATGAGGCGTTCACCAAAACGGAAAAGACGACGACAACATCGGACGTGCAGCTGAGAAGGGGGAGACCGGACACGTATATACATACACGCGCAATAAACGCCGGCCCGAAAATTGCGAAAACTGCGAAGGTCGCCAAAAGCCAGCAGTCGGCCTCGTATATTATATACGTGCATATATACACGCGCTTTCACAGAATCAGCTGCTGTCGCATATGCGGTCCACACGCGGTGAACCTTGTTGATTCGTATATATGTATACGTGCGTGTCTGTATGATGGGTTTTGTATAGGTATATATACCGAAGGAGGTCGCAAAACAGTTTTTTTTTCCTGTAATTAGATATTTTGAAAAGTTACACGCTGCATATATGAAAACTATATACCGATGTTTAAACAGTGAAGAGCGCCCGACGACCTTTCAATCCTTATATATATATACACTTGCACAACTGCATCTCGTACATTTTCCGCACACCACGCTAATTTTTCATATACCTTTATATATATAAATTATCGCCGCGTGACCAGCTATTTCAAAACCACGATATATACGCGCAACCATACACACATATATATAGACGCATGCGAATTATTCGAGAAAAGTCCCTATTTCGTCCAGCATTTCTTATATATATATATATACTCACAATTCTCACTCTTTCTTTTCTCCTCTGCCTTCTGGCGCAAGTGAATTAATCGTCGCTTCCCCTCACTCGCAAACGCGATAAATCCTCACCGTGTGTCTCGTCGTCTGTGAAAAACGGCTGATTTTCTCGTATATTACCGGAGGTCACTCATCGCGAGAAAACGCCTCTCCCATTGTATATGCATACATGTGTCCACCCGCTGTACGTATATATATATATATATATATATATGTCAACATACGTTTGCCGTTGAAGTTTTGAAAATATCCGCACGTATGTTAAAGTTTCGCGGTAATGAAGAGCTCGCGCGTGTATATAGGTGTACGTGATGGACAGAAGATGTTTTAGCCAAAGGCGATGTTTGAACGTGTGGGAGGAGGAGTTATGTGTCGCGAATGTGAGTTGTTTATTTTGCTGCGATTGTCAGCGGGTAGACGGTAATTATAATGGTTATAAGATGGTGGTTTAAGCCTGGCGGCTGTAGTAGGAGGATCTGTAGGTGTAGAGAAAATTAGATTGAGATCTTAATATTGTACGAATGTGAAGGTGATTAAAAATAGGTTACTGGTATATTTTAAAAGAGAAATAAATATCTAATCGCTGATATTAAAAAATTAAATTTACTTATTTTGATAAAACTATACTATCGGCTATAGGTGCTACTATATCGGTAAATTATTTAACAGATTGATTTTTACACTAACTTATCGTTGTTGCGTAATTTTTCGTTAAACACTCGAAGTTTCGATTACTTAATGTAGTTTTTCAGTGAGGAATTTTCAGCGGAGAAAATTCAATTTTTCCAAAACGGTAAAATATCTGCTTAACAGAAGATACATTACCGAGTATTATTTTCTGACTATTGTGCCAAAAATTATATTCCCCCGATAATGATTTACGACATCATAACGGACCACGTTAACTTCTTATATAGAATATTAAACAGTTGTTACTAATGAAATCACTTCCTATTGACTCCTTCTACATATATATTACATAACTCAAAAACCACCCTAACAACTTCTCGACGGTTCAACTAAAAACAAACAAACAAAAAACAGAAGAAATTCCCATCCAAAATAACCACATTAAAACCCCACTTTTAATTACCTTACCACGCGCTCGCGTAATCGGTTGAACTCTGCGCGCGTTTAATGGGTAACGAACTCAAGTTGCGCGCGGTCGCGCTTTACTCGCTCTGTGTGTATATATATACCTTAGATCGTCTACACGTATATATATATATATATATATATATAAATGCACGCGTGCACCGGTTGACCTATATTTTCACTGCGCGGGTATATACGCGCTTGGGGGGAACGCGTTCGAAAAACTGGTTCTCTCGTTCGCCACGATCGTGTAGACTCGCCGCGTGGTCTGTGTATTTTTCCTATATCCAAGTCTGATGTATATAGTTGTATATAGGGCGAAACGATGTAAAGGACGTGGTTTGATGTGATGAGTTCTGAGTGTGTGTATGTTTGGGTAGTGGGTGACATAATATAATGGATGCCTACGAGGTATATATACGATTTGGGTGGAAAGACCGGTAATTGCAGGCACGCTTGGGTATATGTAACGTGGGATATTTATAGATGAACTTGTTGAGTTAATGTAATTGTTGGAATGCGTGTATATATTACTGAAATGGTTCGTTTTTTTGGTTGTATTTTAGGAGTTGCTGAATTGGATGGTGCTGGGGTCAGAGGTGATAGTAGATGGTGAGTTGTGAGAAATACTATATTGTTTATCAATAATAAATCTAAATAATTATCGATTATGGTTTTTTTGTGACTTATTAATTCATTGGGATTACATTCCAATTAATTTATCGTTCAATAAATAATTACCATAGAAATCGATCATATATTATTCCTCTCTAATGCACACCCAACGAATCTCCATCCACATCCCAAAGAAACTATACCAAACAAAACCCCTCGCACGTATATAGCAATACATCGATCACGCGAAAACCAACTGAATCTCATCTCGATCATCGTCTAATATACCCGCTTTCTCTCCTATTCGTATAGAGATTCCTCTGAACCCAAACGCGAAAAATCTCGTATCACCTGTCTGAGATCAACATAGTCTTATGTATATATAACCTTCAATTCGGTCTTGAGGGCAGGGCCAACCACGACCGATGGTTGCACTTTCCCAACGAGCGCACCTCGAAAACAAAAAATGGTCCAGCCTGTGACCTTGTACCAAATATTGTATTATTATTATCATTATTATTATTATTATGCGCTACTGGTTTTCGTGTATACGGAGACCGCGTGTACATATATATGCGTATACTTGCGACACTTACACAATATTGTCATCGTGTGTGCACTTTGTGTACATGTATTTTGAACCATAGTCGAGTTGTGGAATATCGATGGTGTACATATATCGATGAAAAAATATATATAGGTGGAAAAAAAAGTATTAGACACGTGAGATGATTTCATTAATATCCGGCGAAGTGGAAATTAATGAATAAAGTTTTCGAGATATACATAACGTGTAGCGTTGAATTTTAAAACAACTTAATTGATTCGAGAACGAGTGTATAAATGTATACAGAGCAATCGAAGCAATTCAAATATACGGAGAAATGTATATATCTGAGAAAATTTTCGTTATCGGGATATATAGTAAAAAATTTTAACGACGTATATATAACCGCGTTTGAATAAAAGAAAAATCGACGATTCAATTTATCCCGAATACCGCAGCGTTCAAGTCTATCTACACTAAGAGAAGAATTTGTTTATAGTTAATAACATATTAACTAAGCATATTAACTATTAATATGCGCATCATTAATAGTAATATTTTGGAATTTCAGTCAAATGTGAATGTTTTCACATTATAATTTCCTTATTTCCTTAAAATCAACTATTTTAGTATTAACTGTTACTAAATATATTAACTATAAATAAATTCTTCTCTCAGTGTATATACAAGTAAGCAGCATTCAATAGCATTCAATAAAAAAAGTTTCCTCAAAACAATTAAAAAAAATCGTCAACCTATACGTTAGTTCATCCTGAAAAAATGTCTGAAAAATCACGCGTATAATATACATACAATACATATACACGCATGACATGCGCAATAACGCATCTATCATGGATCCTGTGACACGCACTTATAGCATTTCGGACCAGTTAATCAGTCGCACGCGTGTGCACACAAGCACGTATTAAACGCGTTTACTATCTCTCTCTCTCTCTCTTACTCTTTCTCAGGTGGCGATTTCGGAGCATTCACTTTGCGCGCGCGCCTTTCTTTCTGACGGCCTTCGGCGTAGCCAATATTTTCGTATATATATATAAGCGCGCACTCGCGAATGTGTGTCTTTATATACCCATTGGAATGTCATTGACGCAATCGAGACTTTTGAGTTTTCCCTCCGATGTTTTTGTTTTTCTTTTCATTTTTTACGCATGATAGCGCGAATTTTCACGAAGGTTTTACGGGTTCGTGAGAATATGAGAGCTTTTAAGTGAGTATAGATTTTCCGGTATGTGTGTAAGGAATTTGTATATAGCGATGTATATTTTTAACTTCTCTAGGTATACGTCAAATGGTATATATATCTGAAAGATAAGAATCTCTTGGATTTGTTAAACGACACTGCAGTTTGAAGAAGTAATTCGTCGAGATGCGCTTTATTTGCATAGAAAATGAACGAGGAATTACATCTATACTTAAGAGAAAGAGTTAGATCAGTCATTGTGGTGGCTGGACAGAAAGTGTGTCAACCCGAGAGAGAGAGGTTTCTAATACACTTTTATATCAAGACCAAACCACGCTGCGCTTATCGTTTTCACGTTTATATATATATATATATATATTTCCTATTTAGATTTGTTAAATGAAAATACATCTCTCGCGTATATACTCGAGCATAATCACCAAACGAATCGAGTACAGTGTCATCGTCCTGCGACATCTCGTGTCCTATCACCGCGCATCTCACCTGATAACCTGCTCGCATCAATATTTACACCCGCACGTGTCTATCACATATCGCATGCATCAGCAGCAACAGCAGTATCGCCGAAAAATATACCATTGTGCAACATTTTCGTCGTCGAGGCGAAAATTTCAAAACGCTAATATGTATATATATATATTGTATGTACGTGCCACGTTTTGTTATACATTTTGTAACGAAGAGGACAAAAAAAAAAAAGAAAAAGAAAAAGGTATATACCGCGCGCGAAATTTATACGCGGGGCATAAATCCTACGGGTTATTTACCGGTATATATACGTAGCCGTGTTGCTACTGCTGTATATATATGCTAATCTATGGAAGTTGCAACAGCAGCGAATGCAGGTATTATACATACGAGGAAAAAAAACGAGAGACACTTTGTCGTGCATTTTTAGTGTATATAATATTGGGAGGAACAAAGACGGTATACGTACATAAGTTATAATATTATAATTGCGATAGCGAAAACTCGAGAGATATATTAAAAGGGAGAGTGAAGAAAACAAGGTGAGCGCGTGAGTGGTCAGATATGTATAGTAAGTTAATTGGAATGGTCGCGCTGGTTTCTTACGGTTGACCTAAAATTCCAGCGCGGATGCGCTTTTTATCGATATATAAGGTGTAATATATATATATATATATAGACACGACGTGGTATTGCTTATAATATGGGAATTATTCGCATGAAAATCCTACAACCGAACCGGATCTAAAATTCACACGTGTGGTTATATGTCAACCATTATACACATACTTGTAATAGTTAAAATT
Organism: Torymus tubicola; assembly: GCA_035583055.1. NCBI lineage: Eukaryota > Metazoa > Arthropoda > Insecta > Hymenoptera > Torymidae > Torymus > Torymus tubicola. Next base: position 56,798 of record JAWWEQ010002535.1, read on the forward strand.
TTTCTTTCAAACCGTCCTGACCATTACTTCTTCTTCTTTTTTTTTGTAGATCGGTAGATCTGTATTATACATAGAATTCATTTGCACACTCGATCTACCGCGGACCTGACCAACCGTAGCTACATTAATCTTCCATAGCAAAACGCCACATTTATCTATAATATTATATGCAGAAAAAGCCCAGCCAGTTCGCCGAAACAATATAACCCGCGAGAAAACTGGGACACAAAACGTCCGACACCGATTTGCCATGTTTCTTCTATATAACTTCCAAACAAACAACAACAAGAAAAAAAAAATAGAAATAGGATAAAACGAAAAAATCGGCGCGCACTAACGATGCTACTACTACTGCAGCTGTTACACTTCCGCTCTCCTTCTCTCTCTTTCTCTTTCTCTTCTAAGTTTTTGAGCGGAAGTTCGCTTTCCGTCGCCCGTCATCTTCTCTCGCTCACACTCACTCACTCTCTCTCCACGCACGCGTGAATTTCACTTCTTACCTTCTTGCGCGCAGGAAACAGGGCGTGCGTGCTACCGCCGATCTCTCGGTGTCTCCCTCTCTCTCTCTTAATCTCAATATCTTCTATATAATGCCGGTATACGTATGTATATATACCCGACGATAAGACGTTCCTTTGCACTTTTTATATATATTATATTTCCTTCTTTCTTTCCTTGTGTACCCCTCTCCGCACTTGTCTTTGTTTCGATAAAATTTAATCTGTTCTACCAGTTCTCTCCACACTTTGCCGGTCCCCGGTTGGTATCACTTCAATTGAAATCACACTGAAAATCACTGCTACTACTACTACTGCTGCTGCTGTTACTACTGGAGGTAGAAGTATACAGAGGAGTGAACGAACGGGGGGTAGGGAAAAAAAAGACGAGAGGTAAAGAGTATGTATATATATATATATACAAGCGCACAGGTATACACACGGGTCCACGGGTGTGCGCTCTCGGCCGCGATTTGATGCGATGCTGCGTCGGGACCGGGGCTTTAAGCGGCGCAGCGCCGGGCCCCCGCCGCCCGACAAGCCCGAGCGGTATAGTAAGCGCCGCGTACGGTGTGTGTGGTGGGGCAGAGATCGAAGCGAGCGTTTCGAACTCTGTGTGTGTGTGTGTGTGTGTGTGTGTGTGTGTGTGTGTGGAGTGGATGTACGGATGGGTATATGGGATGGGTATGTATAGAGGGGCCCGAAATATTTTTTGATGGTGGTGAGGGGTGGAAGGGTTAGGGGGTGGGTAAGCAGGTCGGTGGGAGGAAGAATACTTTTGTTATTAAATTAATTAGTTTTATATATTGATGTTTTTTTCTTTTTATAAGTCTTTGGAAATTAAGAGAAAAATGTTAGTTTAATTTACTTGGAGTTCTGATTGATATTACCTTTGAACAGTGATCATGAAAATAAAATTAAAAATAAAACTATAATAAAAAGTAAGATATTATTAATTTTCGTAGATCTTACTTTATTGCATTAAAAGTTATTGTACAGCACTTTTGCAGGACAAACTTTTTTTGTACAAATCGCAATAACTAAAATTTTAGAATTATTTTCTATAATGTTTCTACCTTTATCGGTGGATGGTTTCACAGTTTTAAGCTGCATCTACTAAATAAACTATGGTAGATCTATGGACGACCATCTATTTTGAATTTAATACATTAAAATTTTCCTTTCAAATTGTCAACATAATGTAGTCAATTGGCAAAGAAAAATATAAAATCTTAATTACTATTTTAATCTTGTGGTCATCGGTTTCCAAATAAGTTTTTCATGATTGTGCTGTATTACGACTTTCGTATCGCCTAACATTTTTTTATAACTATCAAACAAAAACAATCAATAATAATTTGCCTCTTGATCGATACCAAGACAAAAATCTCAAATTCACTGTCTGCACCCTAACGATCCTTCCTTAATTACGAACCTACGAAAACAACACTTCTAATCACTGTCCAATTTCGCAAACAAATCCTCCGTTCTTTTTTTTATTCTCCATCCAACCGAATTTTCCACTTACCATTATATTCATCGTGATTCAGCAGCTGCATTAAAAATCGCAATACATCGCTGCAGTTGTAGCCTGACATACACCACTGTATCTTGACTTTCATCAAAAACCGCGCGTTACATCATATTTGTTTAGCGTTACGCGACTTTCGTATAACACATATACACATATACAGCAGTATAGGGAATCGAAAGTCAAGGTCTCGGCAAGGTGGTTCACACACACACACACACACATATATATACAGACACGTGCGCATATTATTATATGTTTTTTCGTCTGATTGGGATGATTTCTTTTTTTATCTCGTTGTACGGTGATTGCAGTATAGTCGGCGAAAAACTCTTAAGTTGCGCGATTGCTTGCGGAAAAAGAAAGAGAGAGAGAGGAGAGAGTGTGTGTAAAAAAAGGGGGCAAGAGGAGACTTGTTATGTCAGCGATTGTCTAATGGTAGCCGAAGTACATGAGGTGTGACAATAAAGTGGCGGTGGCAAAACGGTGGTAGAAGGAGTAGGAGGAACAAGGAGAATTTTCTAAGAGTCCGCGCGCGGTGACGAGTGTAGCAAAATGTAATTGGTTTCGTAGAAGGGAGAGATGTTAATCGTCTTTGGATTAAGGTGTTTTCCGTGAATTTTCTTTGTCGTCGTATAGTGACGCGTACGGTTAAGTTTTATAGTTAATGAAAAACATGTTTTCGTTTATATCGCTAAGAGAGTTGACGAAAGTATTCACGATGTATTATACTTACGCGATTTTTAATAGCTCGATGGTTGGCGTGTTCGATCTCATCTTACTAATGGTCCTAATTGTGAATGATTATGATCATCAGTTCCGGAATTGAAAAAGTTTATGTAAACAACTTTATATGAATGCATTCGTATAATATACAATCTCATCGTTAAAAAAAGTGGACAAATATATATGCAAATCTCACAAACGCTGCAAAAACCTTCGAAAAATGGACCTAACAATTTTTTTTCGGCTATACCTTTCAAATTAGGTTTTTCTTGTTGGTTAGGGTGTCTAGATATCTGTTATTGAACGAAGTCCATCGAAGGGTATCATTTTTGGGTCCATTTTTCGATGTTTTTCGCAGCGTTTGTGAGATTTGCACATATATGGAGAGTAAGAATTACATAGATCATATTTCTTTTTCTCCCAAATATTATTATACGTACACAGATATATAATAAACGTATATATGTTACCCTTCTTATTTATATCTCTTCTTCTTAAATTACGAACGCCTATATAACCACTATTCTATACCCATAAACTCTCCAACTGGACCGATCCATTTCCGTATTAATTCTAAACCAAACTCACTCTCATTGTCAAATCATACATACCAATCGATACGATCCATATACACTTCTTCACCTTCTATATGACACATACTCAGCGCAGACCAAAAAAATCAAATTTCGGAGCAATTATAAACGCGCGAGTTAATAGTATATATCGAATTCACCGTAACAGCAGTAGTAGAATCTCTCATTCGCAGTTTGTTGTTCCCCTCCCACACGCGCGTACGCACTACAGTAGATTAAGGCCGCGTTGAGTCGGACGATCGACGACGGGAGAGAAACGCTTATGTTGTACGCGTTCAAATCGCTTTGTTTCGCGTTACGTTGCAGACGTGGTTTAGCACTCTAGTGTAGTTGGGATTCTCCTGTACGTATAACACATATATACACATAAGTGTGTGTCAGGTTAAGAAGAATCTTTTAATGCTCGAGAGTAATGATTACATACTAGTTTTCTATGGATATATTCTATTGCGAGTACGTTGATATGTGTGTACACTTAATAATTATGTGGTTCTTAAAAAAAAAAAGAAGAAAGGATTAAAGATTGATGTATAATTGTATAAAGGTAATAATAAATATAAATTCAGATAGGTAAAATATTACCGGTACGATTCAATCATTCAAATTTTTTCGTTTGCAAGAGGACAGACATGACGATGTAAATCATTTTGGTGGTTTTACTGGTTATCCTTCGCAAAGGAGCACGTGCGCGATTACATATATATATAT
>JAWWEQ010002546.1:0-60819 GCA_035583055.1 Torymus tubicola
GTTCAGATAATAGTTTCGGCAGTAGTTGAGCCAATAGTTTAGCCAGTAGTTTAAACTGCAGTTTTTTTTGTAAGGGCATACACACTGGATAGCAAGATCGATATAATAAGTTTACAACTAATAAAAAAAACACATGTCGTTAGAACCATGCATACAGGGTTGAAAATGAGATTCAGTTTTTACCCATATTGGGTGTCAAAAACGAAATCGTAACCAACTTTTGTTTTGTGTAATCAAAAGTTGTAACATATATTTTTTTCTACACTCGATTTGTGTAATAATTTGTTGAACGTCTTCAAAACACGGTCTTAACCGTGAACACTGAAGAAAATCACTTCTCTGATACTAGAAATATATAACATCACGCGAACAATAACTTTACAACCAAATAACCCAACACAAAAAACAGTTTCGGTAACAAGTGTCTGACAAGTTATCCAATCACTCAGGATCGACGCGTATCTGGATAGGCAAACCCTTGTGTATCTGCATAATGTGTTGCTGCACGTTTGCTTTGTACTTGCTTCGGTGAGGACAGTAATGACAGCAGAAACGCGGCGGTTTGCCACACTCGAATCTGATATGTCGCCTCAATGTGAAGTCATGTACGTAAGTCTTGCCGCATTGTGGACACATATTAAGACGTTCCTTCTGCTGCTTCGTACACGTGACAACAGCACCTGGCCACAACACCTCTGAAACAAAAAAAAAAGAAATTTTACGCGTTAGTGGGAGGAAGATAGTTAATGAAAGATGAGGGTTTGGGTTAATTAAAAGGTGTTGGCTTTGCCGTTAGTCACGAGTTAGTAAAACCAGTGGAATAACTTTTTATAGTACGTACATGAAATACTTGCATATCGTGTCCTGATTTTTTTTTATTTTTCTTTCCTTGGTAGTGGTCGGTGGTCCGATGTTTCTTTGAGAACAAAGCCTTTTAATATACCAGGAAATTATGCTTTTCTTATTGTATGACCTTGATTAATGGACCTGTTTCAAAATTTGAAGGGGATTTTCATATACGGTATTTTATATGAAATAAGGTGGGATTTAGAAAATTAATGGTGCTAAATTTTCCAAAAATAAGTTCGGTAAATCATGTTACACAAGAAAATTTTCACATTGAAAAAACAGAATAAGAAAATATGGTAGAAATAGTTACTCAAAGGAAATTAATTAGTTTTGTTATTTTAATCATTAAAACATATAAGTCAAAGACAAATACAAATATTTTTATTGAAAAATCGTTAAGTATTTGGTTTTTTCATACATAATTTTATCACAGCGATAATTGTATCAAGTTGGAAGTTTCTGCATTACTATGGATTATTTAATCGAATTAAATGTGTTCAATATATTGGTACATTATTACATTTACAATGGTAATGTAGTCAAGTTGTTTCTATTGATATTATGCAGCGCATGACTGATTTTATTTAAGAAAATTTTTGAAGTCTAAAATAAACATTTAAATGCTTCAATTGCACATAAACACACATATTTCGTTATGGAAGCGATCAAAGTGTCTTTAAACTAATAAAAGAAAATATTTTCTCAAATAAAAAACTAACATTTATAGAATGAAATCTCGTTTCCGTCATAAGCTCATAAAATCTCTATACTTCTAAATAATATCTAGTGACGAGATAAATCACTGCACTATTTTTTTTTGTTTTTTTTTTTGGAAATTTGATATTTTTACAAATGGTAAAGTGTTCTCATAATCTTAGCTTCACATTTCACAGTCTTATTTAAAGAAAAGCTCATGTTAAATTATGACGTTGGATTGACGCGAAAGCCAAACTGTTGGCCTTTGTGTTTCAGGCTGATGTGCATTTTCAGGTTCGCTTTCTGCTTAGTCCGATAGTTACAATAGCAGCAGCAGAAACGCGGCAGTTGGCCACACTCGTAGTTTCGGTGTCGGTTCAGGTTGTTCAGGTACTTATAACCCTTGCCACAGCGATCACAGGTAAAGTTGAGCATATATTGGTCGACTGGCTGACACGGTGGTACCTCGGGTACTGGAGCTGGACTTACATAGTTGTAGTACGCCTGGTGTACTGAAAAGTGAAAAAAGCAAAAGTGTGTTAGTATGACGAGATTGATAGAGAATGAATTGTGTAAAAGGTTTTGCAAATTGTATTGGTGTTTTGAAGGGATCATATTTAAGGATAAAATGGTTTACCATGTCTTCGTCTTCTGTGGAAACTTCGGATTGTGTAATAAAATTTATTCTTCGTAAGAACTCTTCGGAATCCAAGTTGAGAATATTATAAAGATGTATTGAGAGGTGGAAGTTATGGATATAATAAAAAAGTTCTATATACTCGAAAAGGTTATTGTTTTTATTGTGTTATTTATTAATAAATTACAAACATATCATAGTTTTATGTCCATAGGGTAAATACAGCATTACACTTACAAACACTTAAGTCAATAATTTTTTAATATTAATTAAGAATTATAATTAACGTTATCTAAATGTTTCTATTTAAATAGTGGGCAAAATTGAATGTACACAATATAAACGAAATCTAAGAGTAAATACATTACGGCCATTTTCAATACATAACTAATTCGTTGTTTCAAATTAATATAAGAAAGTTTGCTAAAAAATATTCATATAAAATTAATAAAAGTTTTAAATAAAAGTATAAAGTAGAGATATTAGGACATTTTGATATTGTCTAAGTTTATTTCATTGTAATGTATAATAGGCAATTGATACTAAGTATACAGCAAAAACGCTGCGAAACATTCGCGTCACTTGTTAAAAAGTTCACAAAATTCACTAGAAGAGTGGCAAGCTTCCAGATCACGAGCTCAGCTGAACAATTAATAAAAGTTTTAAATGTTCAAATATGAAGAAAGTCACAATAGTAGATCCTGAAGTTTTGGCAAAATAGAGTTTGGCACATTTATAGTTTTGTTCTTAGAAAATATTAGGAAAAACTCCTCTTTAAAATTTATGACATTTCATAATTAGGTATCAATCAGAAATAATTATTGATATTTACTCTTCATAAAATGAGTATTTCAAGTAACTCCAAACAAAAAACTTTCGAGTTATATTAAAATTATATATTAAAATGATATTACTTTTATACAATGATTTTTGTTAAAAATGCTTCTATTTAATTGTAAAATACGGTTACACTTCCACCAGAGAAAACGAAAATGTCAATTATAGCAATTATTAATATTTTCTGAAAGAAGTTTATACTTTTTTTGAAAACAGAAAATCAATGGTAAATTGATGGTTCCTCTTGATCGTTAGATTCAATTAATTATATTAACATATTTTCTTGTTAGATATACTAAATAATTGTCAAAATAATGATTTCATCATTATTGCTTCTTTTAGGAACACATTAATTTCACTGTTAAGTTTCTTTTCGGAAAAGTATAAATAAATGCGATGTACCATCTGTTACTTGCGATTCGAAAATTTGACTCTCTTCTAGTAAAATACCAGTCAAATAATTAATGCGTAAAATTGATAAAACTATTTTCAAAAAAAGATAAGTATAAAACGTTTCAAGTGACAACAAGTTATATCTTCCGAATATACAATTGTCTCATGGTAATCAATTTATCCTGAGATCTTACCTATACTTCAGACATCAAACAAGCAAACTGTTATAAAATCTTACAAACTATAATTAATTAAAGTAAGATGATGGATTCGTTGTTAGGGTCGCTGTAAAATGAGATTACACATAGTTTCACTTTATATTTTATATTAAAGTAAACCTACGCTTTTTAGGACCTAAAATAATAATACTCATGATTTACAGATCGTATTCCTCGAAGAATGGCTAGAATATTATTAAATTTATGTTTCTAAATAGTAAAAATTTTATCCCATATCTGAACATCTCTAACTTAAAACTAGAGGCCTTTAATTTTATGTAAAATCTAATATTTTAAGACGTATGAAGAATTATATCTATGTATTCGTGTGAAAGTTAGTCGGTCAACTGAATCAGTGCTATATATTAAACTATATATCAGTACTATATAAATTAAAAAAAAAATTACCATAGTGCCTAGCCTAGACAGCCAGCTGCATTTTCCTCTTAATGAAATTACTCTATAACAATTATCTTGGTGAAATAAATAAAAATAAAATTAATTTAAAAGTCTGAATACCCACGCTACAATGATTTCATCGCGTCATATTTTTAAAATTAAAAACAAATAAAGAAAATAAAATTATAATTCTAACTTACAATTAACGATAGCCATGTAATTATTTCGAGGAATCGACTTAATGAAGGACCCTAGTCAATCGATTCTACGATCGCTTGGTTTTTCGCTCGCGGAACTTATGAAAGTATACTTCACGCCTCTTCTGACAATTGTTAATATGGTATCGTAAATTATCCTTGCGTTTGCAGCGGTAGTTACAGTAGATGCAACAGAAGCTTGCTGGTTTTCCGCACTCGTACTTCATATGGCGTTTAAGGGTGTTAGGCCGCATGTAGGTTTTGCCACATTGATGACAGACGTATTCATGTCTCTGTGCGGCGTTGCCGGACTCGCTGCTTTCGTTGGCTTCGTCGGTCTCAGTAGGCTCAGCGAGTGATTCAGCTTTAACGATGCGCAGGCTTAATTTTTCAGTTGATGGTGGCTCGAAGCAGTCAGCGAATAGGAATACTGGAATGCAAACAGAAAAGAAAAATCATATCGTCAGTATGGTGGTAAAGAGTTTGGACCTTTTAAGGGGGTAGGGTGAAGTCGAAGGGGTTAGATAAGGGCATTCTTTTCATTCGCTTACCGGGTCATGCAAATTTGCAGATTTATATTTAGTTAGATGCAAAATAGTATGTTCATTGTTTTTTTATTTATTTTTTTATTTAATTTTTTTTTTTTTTTTACAAAGCGTGATTATTTGTCATGTTTATTCCTTAAGTACCTACTTAAGTAAGAATGAAAAAAAAAGTCAACAGAACATAGAGAAGATGAAGCTTTAGCTTACATTTAGATGGAAATATGCGGAACGAAGAATTCATAGCGTATAGGCGTAATTTTCTAAATTATTATCATGATTATTTTTTATGTGATTTATTCTATAAAATTCAATATACATACAAATCAATTGCAGTTATTACAAACTTTTACAGATTATGTTTATTACATTCAATTTAATGGTTTAAACATTGAATGTAATGTACAATTTTATTTTTACAATATAATTAAAAAAAACTATATGATTGATCATACATGTATAAAAAGTCTATTTTATGCAAAAAAATTTTTTTATAATATGCCTTTTTTATAGTTCGAAATGAATATTTTTTTGTGCTTTGTAAAATAATTATAACGGTAAAAAATTTCAGTTACAGAAAATCAGTTTCGGACAATCGCTTTTACATTTAATTTTGTTTGTATATTTCTAATAACATTTATACACATTAAACTAAAAAGCTAGTGAATAACATTTTTACTACTTTTTTTTTTTGAAATTTCACAGTACAAATATAGTGAATACAAATGAGTTGTATTTGTTAAAAAATATCTTTCGAGTGTTTATTCAAAATTATCATACACATTATCACTATCCTTACATAGTTTCACTAAATTATATTAATTACATTTTATATTCAATTTTTCAATTGATTAGTCTATTTTGTGCTGACGATTCGTGACCATGGGTTATTTCTTTTTATAGTCATTAACATTAGCATAGTTCTGCATACTCTTATAGTAAAGGCAATTATACACTGTACATAAAGATCCACTTCATGACTTGTACGCAATTTTAACATAAGAATAATAAATAAATCTTATAAGTTACATTCATTACTTCACTCAAACTATGATGATCACAAAAAAATTTCCCTTCGCCACATATGACTTAATGTACACTGTATCGAAAAATATTATACGTAACACGTATGATCAGGTGGTCCCCGCTCGTATAAGAGTAATTCTCATCGAGATATACCCCTTCGCGTACTAGTTACGTAATGTACTGTTTGTTCCATATTATGGTATTAGTCTGCTAAAATAATTACAATTGTCTTAGAAGTTCAAAGCTAAAATAATGACCGTATTGAAAAAAAACATGTTATTTTTATATAAATAACACATTCATTTTAATAGATAAAACAAAAGAATAAAACGAAAAGTTGTAATCGCTAGGTCTGATTAGTAATAATCTTGAAGTTGTGATCTTGTTTCTTCATAAACTTTGTAGCAAAATTGAATTATATGTTACTGTTACTAAAAAAATAAGTATAGCTTACCTTACGTTAATGCTATGTAAGTAAAAAAAGTTTTGGTAAATATAGGGTAGAACTAAAAATTCACATTTTCAGAAAATTCTGAATTCTGAATTATATTGTGGACAACATGTCGTTATCCCAAGTTTGGTGACACTTATAATATTAGCGTAATGGTTCAGTAAAATTATGTTATTCGTCTATTTTTGGTGTAAGGGGGAAGAGCGTGAAAAATTAATTCTCTACAAAATCTGCAAAATCAATTCCAATCTTTCACAAATTATTAATGATTAAGCTATTAGAAATTATATGAAAATTAATACCTGAAGGAAAATTGCATCGCGTTACATTAAAATTAAATTATTTTACTTTAAATTTAATGTCCGACGGTGAAATTAGGCTTCCAGTATTAATTTTAATGTAATTTCTAACAATGTACGAAAAAGTAACTTAATTAGCTGATTAAAGTGTTAACTTTGTATATTTAATACTAACTAAAATTAAATTATTAGCTATAAAAACGTTGACCTTTGTGAATCAATATGGAGCCAATTTGGGATGGCACCTACAGTTTATAAAGATAGGATTCGAACCGCCTGAGCTTTCATGTTTGAAAACACTTGTAAATCAATACAGTGGTGTCTCTATCAGTTATAAACATAAGGAAACCTTCCAAGTAGTCTCTGCCGTCTGAGACATCGTCGGTCAGACTATCAAGGTTAACATTTACAAAACTAGAACTTTTCCATAAAAATTACCGTGAAATTCACAGTAAAAATGACCCTGCAGACTGTTGTGTCTAAGACTTATTAAAATTAAAAGTCTGTTTATTTTTATTCTTTATCATAATTTGCTCAATAATTTGTAATTATATAAAAAAATTTACTTTGTAAATAATATTACATATTATTACATTTAAGTTTTTTTTAGTCCGTATGATAATATCGGTCCCTATATTTTTTTATTATTTGTGTTATTTTTAGTTTAAAATATTTGTAATCTGCACATACATACAACTATACTAGCAAATTGTAAAATAGTATGTATTTCCTGGTAAGCCCGCGCGTAAGGTGATATTTTCATAGAGCGTTAATAAATGATATTACAAACAAACAATACAGACAAATAAACAAATTTAATGAATTTTGAAATATGCCAATTATTCCCATACATGTACTCCCTACCTTCGCTCTAGTCTCCCAGAGCTACGAGCAATAAAACGCGCGGATACTAGAGTGAGATTAGGGGGGTAAATAAGTAGTACCTTTCTCCCTTTTCGATAGTAACCGACTAAGATTTTTACCGTGCACGGAAAAACTTTTGGAACCCTCCCTTTGCACATCTGCTTTGGTATAACTGCTGCACCAAAATCGAGCAGCCGTTCGACCAAGAGCAGACGACCTAACGCTTCGAACAACAGTTACACCGATTTGGCATAGCTGCTGCCCCAAACTCTAAGCGCTGTTGTCGCACTACGATGTCGGCGTGAGTCGCACCAAAAGTTTTTCAGTGTGGGTACGTTAAAAAGTCGTTTATTACACGAGAAAATAAAGTAGTCTATAAGTGCCTGCATATTATGTATTCGCACTTAAATAGTATCTTAAAAGTATTTTATTTCCAATTGTATTAAAAAAAAATTCAAAAAACTATCATAATAATTAAAATTTAAATATAAAAATTCAAAATAAAACGTATATGAATAATTATATATAAAAAAGAGGTGGACTTGAGATTGTCGCCTCTAATGATTGCGATTGGTCGATTTGAAACGAACACGTAAAATTTGATTGGGCAACGATAGGGAGCGCGCAGCGCGCACTGATGCTGCTAGTTAGTAAAAATCGGCATGGTAATTTCGTATATCGTCGAAAAATTTATAAAAATTATAAATGTGGACGATCTTTGCTTAACGTACATTTCATGGCGATTTTCATGGAAAATTTCTATGCTTATAGTTATTTTAGCTTATAGCAATAAACTATTTTATTGCTAACTCTCTTATTAAAATATAAATTGAAATTTAGATCAAGACTAATTTATAGTTTAAGAGTTAAAGAATAATATAAGAATAACCATAGATCGTTAAAATTAAAAGTTATCATCTTACCAACTTGGTAAAATTTCAAATATCCCCCTTACACTTAAAAAAAAAAACAATCACACAGACAAGCCAAGCTTAAATTAAATAAAATAATGAGATTTCGACATTTCCGACGACCCTACTTACTAAGATCGTTTCTTGTCGGATTTTTTATGACAATGATAAATATGATAGTTAAGATTATCTTTGCGCTTCGCGCGATACGGACACAAATCGCAGACAAACCTGGCCGGTTTGCCGCACTCGTATTTCATGTGACGACATAGAGTGTAATGCCACTTGTATGATTTTCCACATTTCGGACAAACGTTCTTGCAGTCTGTACCAACGCTGACGTAAGTTGGACCATTTGTTGAGGTAGATGGTTCGTAGAGTGATGAATCGGTACCTACGCCTATGCTGCTGTACGTCAGTGTTGAAATATCCTCACTGTCCGACACTGTCGGTAATTCTTCCTCTTCCTTCACTATTGACGATTGTTCCTTACGCATCGCTGTCTGCGATTCCTCATTGCGCATCGCTGTCAGCTTGATCTTACGAAATACGGCGGGATCATCGACATTTACGTACAAGAATGCTAAAACAAAAAGTAACGTGAATGTTAGTAGGGGGATAACAATGGGATGTGTTATACTAGCTTAATGATTTGGTTGACGATATTTGGGAAACTTATACAAGTACAGTTGACCGAGGGTACGCTTCAAATGGAATATTCTGACTACAAATTGTTTGGAATAAAATGATGAACATGCGAGACTTGAGGCAAAGTAAATACCCTTGTTTTGTTGTAAATTTATTTTTCTTACAAATAATGATTACATGATTGAAATAATAATAATAACAATATCACGTAGAAAATTCACAATAATAATCCAAAATCTGGACGATTATATAATTGCAAAATATTTTTGGACTCACATTATATATATATGTATACGTTACATGTGTACGTTAACGTCATTGTACTGACTTAAAGAAACCTATAATCAATTATTATAAGTAATATTTTAAACAACGATTTCTTGCATCCAAAGGAATGTACAAAAATCTTATTGGTTATCCGAAGATTCAATCAGAATACAAACACACACACACACACGCGCGCGCACACACACACAGACATTACGAATTATCGAGATTTGTATTTAACGTCACTCCTCGTACGCTGTATCCTCGTAAAACATAAGGCTCTTGTCACGATGTCGCTGTCTGATGTGAGACGTCATGTGAGAACGTCGCTTTGCTCGATAAGGACAGTATTTGCAGACGAAGCGCGGCAACTTGCCGCATTCGTATGTTACATGACGGATGAGTGTAAAGTTGTACTTGTAAGATTTGCCACAACGTGGACAGACGTTCTTGCCTGATGTGATTTCATTTTTCACTTGAGAGCTACGCAACCCATCACGACGCAGTACTGTTAGCTTGATATTGGGAAAGAGATCGGCTTCGTCAATGCTCGCGTATTTTTGAGCTAAAACAGCAAAGTGATCATTATGTTAGTCGCGCGTGTACTTAAATTCTACATGCATTACTCACACGATGTATACATTTAGATATATATAAGTGTGTGTGTATGTGTAATCAGTGTGTAGGATTTTGTGAATTACATCTATTGTCAGTTTTGGTGTTTTTTATGATCATTTGATTTACTTGATCATTCCCGTACCTAAAAATAAAAAAATAAAGGAAATATAAAAATAAAGTAAAACGATCGAAGAAGATTGTGTATGACAAATTATTGAAATCATAATATAACTGCTTTAAAGTTTGTAGGGGTGAAGAAGGTTGGTAATGTACTTAAAATACATTACATTTTTATTTCAAGTTCTTTTATTATAATTGCTGCTTAATTTTACGCAACAACGAATATACAATGAATATCACATCTATAAAAACCTATTATAAGCAGGTAGACCTTATAATATAAACATTTGTAGCTATGTATACAGGAAATACAAAAGAATACATTATGATAAACAGTCTTCAATCGAAATATCTTTGTATCGTTTATATGTACACTTTGTAAAATATAAATATCGCAGATAGACTGAATAGCACGATTTCGATTGTTCGTTGAATTAAGTAATTAGCTCCCAGTGAAAATTAGGCCATGTTAAACAAAGCATCGTGGCACAATAATCGATCCCCTTGAATACTGGCAAGTACATCCAAACCTCATCAGACATTTCTTTGTTCTCCTAATGCTGCTGAGTTTGTCAACACCACCATTGTCCTGTTTCCTCATGTCGTCGCGTTCTCCACGTAAGGTATAGGTTTACCTCTGTGACGATGTGCCATATGGGTGAGCAAGTGAGTCTTGTACGTTGCACGATAAAGACAGTAGGGACAGGCGTAACGTCGTGGTTGGCCACACTCGTACTTCTTATGTCGCACAAGTGAGCAAGCGCGTCTGTATGATTTGCCGCATGTGTCGCAGGTGTTTGCTGGTTGCAATTCCAGTGGATCGATAGCCATTTGAGGTTGATCGTATTTCAGACAGCTATAGTAAGTATCTGAAAAATAAAGACAAAGAAAAGTGTCAGTGGTGGGTACCAAGGTGGAATGGGGTTTTTACATTGAATTGTTAAATATGAGGTACGGGGTATTAGTAGCTTTTTTTCTAAAAGGATGTGCAGGTTGTATAGTGACATTTAAATAGAAGAGAAAGCGTTGAAGCTCGTGATGTAACTAATATTACCTTCATTCGATGTGGTTGTTGAAGGCACGAGCAGATTACCTGGAAATGGGAAGTAAAAAAGTGTAATTATTTATATTAGTTTAGGTTTCGAACTGGGACTGGTTTCAAAGATAATGTTATTTTATTTTATTCTTGTTTACAATCTGTGGTTTATTAGCTGTTTATTTTTAATGCTCTTAAAAATATTATCTACGGTAACATCTACCCTGTCACAAAGAAAATATCAAAACTTTAAGCAAAACATAACTTAAAAATAGCATATTATTTTTATATGACCAAAATCAATATATTCTTAACAGAAAGTTATGATATATCTGCAGGTTCCTAAATTAAAATATTAAGTAATTGATACGTTCAAAGAAAGGTGTAATCAAAGTTCTATTTCATCTGTTTTCATTTCAATGGTGTAAAAAAAGTAATTTTCGAAAATATCGCCGATATCGAAATTTCATTTATAACTAACGACGTAATTATATTTACAAACACTTCGTTTGCTTGAAATGCTTTCAGTCTTTGAACTCTTAAACATGAGCACTAATCACTTCAAAGAAAATATTAATAATAGTTTTCATCAATATCAATAAAAACAAATCGATAGTCTTTTCGTCTTCTACATTGTCGACATAAAATTGTCGCTAACGTCGTCGTTCATGGTAATACTAACTCGTTGTGCCTTCTAAGTACGTGTAATGTCATACGATCCTTTCTATTAGATCGATAGTCACAATGCGGACAGGGGAATCGGGGTAATTTGTTGCATTCGATCCGCTGGTGATACAACAAGTTCTTTGAGTACTTGTATGACTTGCCGCATTGCTCACACAGATTCAAGATTTTCTTCGCTGATGATGATATAATTGAAGTACAGTTATTATCGACAGACATTTGTGATAAGTCGCCTGAAAAGTTGTAGTTATTGAAACAAGGCATTGTGATGGTATGTACAGGTATTTAGATATAAGACGACACGAAGGTATAAACATAAATGTGAATTATCATGCTTACCTTGAGGACCCATTGTTAATCATGCTACCCAAAGATGTTTTTTTAATATGTGACAAAACGACCTAGGATTTTCAGGAAAAAGATTCTAAGAATATGATTGAAATTAAAATTAAAATGACAATGAGATAAACGTTTTCTTTTTATTAATAATAATACTAAAAATATATTTTTAAATAGATCATTTTTGGTTCTGGAGGGAAGTAGATTTGTCATGGATCTCAAAGGAATAATGCATTGCATTATCAATATTCTGTTTGGTACAAAAAAATTACATGTAATATTTATAACTCGTATAAACATAGTTCCGAATAAGAAATTTCCGTCTAAGTATTAAACACATTGTTATAAATAGAAATGTAAAAAAGGTTAAATTTTTATTAAGAATGGACTTTCGCAATGCTTTCCGACAGCATTCGTGACTCTTTCCTCACTCAGTCATCGAGAAAAGTATATCCATCCCTGCGTGCACTTTCTTGATGTGTACCTTTATATTGAACTTTCTCGAACTTCTGTAATCGCAGTAGTCACATGCGAGCTTAGGCTGCTGACCACACTCATTGCGAACGTGAAACACCAAATGTTTGAAGTTTTTGTATGATTTACCACACTTCTTGCACATGTTGACGGCTGGTATTGCTAATGACGTTGAAGTTGAAGGATAATCATCGTAGACCAACATATGTGAATGGTAGTCTGAAAGTCAAGATAAGAAATTGGTTAGTTTGATGAGTTATATTTTTAAGGGGTAGTATTGTGCTACTACAGGTATATATAAGACAGTATCGAAGGATAAATGTAAATATGAGTTATACAAATTTAGTACAATCGCTGCTTACCACAGATACTCTGATGTGTAACAACATTTAGAGTCATAAGTTTCAGGAAATAGGTTACAAAAATTTGGTTATAATTTATAATACCATGTCAATGCATTTACTTTACTTTATTTTTTTTTTATTATTAACATTTTAGATATATTTGTGAATGGATTCTTTTTAGTTCTACAGAAGCATTGTTCTGAAATATAGAAAAATAAAATATGTAATTTTGGTGACTCATACAAAGGTAATCGTGGAAGAAACTCATAAATCTTATAAACGTCGTTAGAAAAGTAAAAAAAAAAAATTAGGTTACTAAGTGAACCTACTGAGTGAATGCTTGTAAAGCTTTCTGGAACATCAATCGGTTCTCATTCTGTCGTTGAGAAGATGATTTTTTTGCCTGCGTGCACCTTCCTGATGTGTACCTTCATATTGAACTTCCTCGAGCTCCTGTAATCGCAGTAGTCACACATTAGCTTGGGTGCCTGGCCACATTCGTTACGAACGTGAAACACCAGAGTCTTGTAGTTTTTGTATGATTTGCCACACTTTTGGCATTGATTCACGGGCGGTATCGACAGTGACGTTGAAGTTGAAGGATAACCATCGTAGACCAACATTTGTGAGTAATAGCCTGAAAGCCAAGATAACAAATTGGTTAATTTGATGGGTTATGTTTTTTGAGGGGTAGTGTTATGACGCTACAAGTATCTATAAGACGATAAGAACATGTAAATATGAATTAGACAAATTTAGTACAATCGTTGCTTACCACGAATTTACTCTACACGCGTATCCACGTAAATACTCCTCTGACGTGTGACAAGACCTAGAGTTAGAGGTTTCAGGAAAAAGGTTACAAGGATTTGGTTGAAATTGATATTACCATGTCAGTGTGTTTAACTTTTTTTTATTAATCAAATGTAAATATATTTTTTAATGAATTCTTCTTAGTTCTAAAGAAGCATTATTTTCTCAAGGAAAGTAGATTTTCCAAGGAAACTCTAAACGATAATACATACAAATAAAGGTACAAAATAGAACATGTCATGTTTTTGATTTGTACAAAAGCAATCTTGAAAGAAACTCATGAGTATTATAAACGCTTTTACAAAAGTAAAAAAAAAGTTAGGTTACTAAAAGTGGATTTATCTAATGCTTTCTGGAATCAAGCATCAGTCTCTCTTCACTCCATTATCGAGAAGTTAATTGTCTTGCCCACGTGGACCTTCTTGATGTGCACCTTCATGTTGTACTTTCTTGAGCTCCTATAATCGCAGTAATCACAAGCTAGCTTGGGTATTTGTCCACACTCGTTGCGCTCGTGAAACAGTAGATGAGTTTTATGTTTGTACGATCTGCCACAACGGTCACAGACATGCTCGCCTTGACAAAGTGTACCACGATGCTTATGGTTACCAAAGTAGTTGACTGGTCTGCGTTCCACGTAGCCAAAGGTTTCAAATGTCAAAGGATCACGTTCCATGTACTCCAGGTATTCTGAAAGTTGAAAAGCAATGAAATTTCGGTTAGTTGTTGGTTTGCTGGAAACGCGATTGCTGTTGAGATTCGTGGGATGAACGAAAACAGAAGTAAGTTGGCGATAATGTCGAAGAATTATGATGAAAGGTTGTTTGGTTACTACTGTGTACAGATCGCGGCATACTAATGTTTTGCAGAAGGTGTAACGTCATTGGCAAGAAAAAGAAAACTACTTATTGAGAACAAACTTTATTATTATTATTTTTTTTAATAATGTGCTGTACAAGCGTACATTAGACTCCGCAAAGAGTTAATAGTAATTTTTATTACTATAATCTAGGAACTAAAGATTGTTATCGAAAATTACTTTTATAAATAGTTATCTTCAATATTTTTTACTCGTTTTAACACTAATTAATTTTCATAGGCACAGAGATATCTTAATTTAATAATTCATACTTATAAAATATATAATACTTAGTTGGACAAATTTTCAATTATCAGCGAATACAATGACCCTGTACGCATCCCCCATTAAGTACGTATCTTGTGAAATTAACGAAATTTATCGTCCGATGCAATTTGCATTGATAAAACGTAATATTTATATCAAAATACTTAATCAACAATGACCTTAATTTATAACGATACGTTAAGTACATGATCGTGCACTATCACTTATGACGTTATGATCCCGCCTAACATCATCCAACCTACGCTAAATAAGAAAATATATGGAATTCTTGAGAAGCACATAACGCTTAGCTAAAATCGAAAATGGCAATATGGTACGTATCAAGCTCGTTTTTCTGTGTATCCGCTAAAATATTCACACACGCACACACGCACGTACGCACATATTCTCTGCCTTTATTTTTTTCTCTTTCACGACAAAGTGTAAAAACTGATGTCCTGGCCTTTGTGGCATCTTAGAATGTGGTTCTTCATGTCATTTTTATGTTTGCATCGCTGAGGACAGTAGTAACAGCAAAAACGTGGCGGCTTGCCACACTCGAATTTGATATGACGCTTCAAGTTGGTGGTATGCTTGTAAGATTTTCCACACTGCTGGCACACATTACGGCCCGACGCGTCCCTTAATGGGCGTTGTTGGTATTGACCTTGGTAATTGCCTTGCGATGATGCAACTTGGTATTGATCGTAGCTGTGAAGTGGTAACCTTGTATAGCCTGAAAATTGAAGTGCTTTAGTGAGTAACGATTGAAATTAGGGTTATTGCGTAGAGTCGGAATGAACGGGATTGTTTATTAAACTTTAAAAGGATAAGATAAAATTCAACATCAAATCAGTAAGCGACAAACAAAACGGGGGGAAAAAACAGTGAGTTAATGCGTGAGACTTGGCTGATTTGTTTTGAATTTTAATCGACGTCTGAAAAGAGTTAAATTAATAATTCAAAACTAAATGAAAACTTGAAATGAAAATAAGCAGACTAATTAGGAAATCGTGCGGGTGTTTATAAACCTACTTGAATAACATAAAATAAATAAAATTATAACGCATACAGGAATTTTAATAGAGTTATACAATTATGAGCTACGTTACACACGTATACTCTTCCAAATGCCATGGACTTTCAATTTATGGTATTTGTCCATCAATAAATTGCATTACATAAAGAAATGAAATAATAATGAAATTTTTATTTCTACATATCCATTTCTTATACCTTACATATAATCATTACAAAAAGTAAAAAAAAATGTAATTCGCCTATAAATATTAATCTTTAATATCACTTTAATTTAATCCTTCAACGTAAAGAAAAATTTAACTAAACTATGATATACGATATTATATACGATATATGATACTAGCACATCGTCCATTTTCATCAATTATCGTCCAATTTCCATCAATCATCCATCAATTATTGTCCATTTGAAAAAAAAAACATTTCACTCAGGATCCACGTGATACTGCACAACAGCATTCGGATGTTTTTTCGCTATGTGGTACTCAATGTTGTACTTTCTTGCACTTCGATGCGGACAGTAAAAACATTGAAAACGCGGCGACTTGTTGCACTCCATTCGTTGATGGAACGATAGGTGCTTAAAATGTTTGTACGACTTGCCACATAAATGGCACACATTGCTCTTGTCTAACGCTCTTGGCTGTTCCGTAGAGAAAATCATTTGAGGTTTATAATCTGAAATCAGATGAAAAAATTCAGATGGTTAATTCAGAGTAGTTTTACATTTATACGTGGTTTATTTACATGGTTTATCGTTGTGAACTGTACATGGAGGAAGACCGGGAAGTGTGAGGTGCTTTATTAAGAAACAAAAACTAAATGTAAAATCATATATAATGACATTTTTGTTTTTATTAAAAAAGAGCATGAATAACAGTGTAAATCGAGGCCACACGCAGAACAAAACGAGTATATACTGACCGCATAATTTTCAGATAATTATTTCGTTCATATAGTATTTTACATATATTTAGGTATAAAAATTTTAATCTGTTTTTTAATAATTTTTACTAATATTAAAGGATATTTTCTTTATCGTATCACCGACGTTTTGTTATTAAAATCCAGCTTAATGACCTATCGGTAAAGTGTACTTTATCGCATACAATTGATTGTTTCGCTTGGTTAACAATGGCACACGACTGTAAGCGTATTAGAACCATTCTTGTAAATAAACATATTGATTATAAATAATATTGTTATCAATGGAGCGTGAACAAATACTAATAAAAATTTTTTATTAAACTTGTGTTATTAATATTTGTAAAATAACAAAAAATATTTTCATATTTTACAAAAAATTGTTTCATGTAAAAGCAGATGATTGTACGTGACGTGCTATTACGTTAACAATATTATATCAATTATTATCTCAAGAAAGACTGTAGCTATAAATCTGCTGTAAATGAAATTTGATTAAAACTAAAGAATAGCTTGTATTCTTTTTATGACTTATATGGAATGTATCATTTCTTCACAGAACCACCTAACAATTGCAAAAACAATTTCACAATCTCTTTTAATACTGCAGAAAAAAAAGGAATAGAACACGAGTACAAAAAAAAACAAGGTCTACCAACCAATAGAAGTGAGGAACAATTCTTACGAAACTTTGCTTATCATAGTATAGGGAATGAGGCTATTAGACCTCATTCCCTATATATATTTATCGCATTAACTTAATCATTTTCATCCTATCCTGACCCTGTCATCTCGATCTTCCAGTTGGACGTCTCATGAAGATAATCTGTATCCGTATGATATCTGACCTCCTCGTTTGCATGACGACATTGTAGGTGCTTCAACAAATTGTGCTTATGTCGACTTCTGTGCGGACAGTAATAGCAGCGAAATCGCGGTAATATACCACACTCGTACTCCTGATGTCGTTGTAGATGACGATTGTGCACGTAGGATTTGCCACACTGCTGGCACACGTGTCTCCGCTCACCGCCGTAAATCATCACCGTAGTTCCCGGTACCGTGGGCTCCAGTTTACCAAAATTGGGGTGCGGAAATGTTGGTTGATGCTGGAGTAACGGATCGTACAGCTGCTCGAGATAGTCTGGAAGGTGTAATTGCATGCGGTGAGATTTATGTTGCTTGGATGATCGAGTTTTTAGGGATAAGCTTGTGATTTTTTTTTGTTTTGCTAAGAAAAGTTTTTTTTTTAATTTTGAGAAATTACTATTTTTAGGAATACATTCATAATGTGGATGTAGTTGTGTGTCAATTTTGTAATTGCGCTTATGACTTCTGATGAATGCGAGATTTAATTTATGAAAATATACATGCCTACTGTGATAGACAGAGTTGATAAGTAATTTATTTAGACAAAATTAGAAAATTTTGTCTAGAAAAGTCATTTGAAAAATGTAAATATAATTAGTCATGCAAGACATTGTTTTACGCAACATAATACTCACGTCGACTTTCAATTGTATATAAACAAATACAAAAAAAAAATTCTACAGATACAAAAGCACTCCTGGAAAATTTTTTATTTTAGATATACAACTTCACTTTCTGATACAAAAAAAAATATAAATTACTTATCTGCAAAGTAAGTATAAAATTCTTATAAAGTGGTAATAAAGTAGTTTTCTGTTGTTAACAAATATTAGCATTGATTTTTTAACATTATGAATAATTATCTCATTCTTATTTCAATAATCCCCTACATAATAATATAATACGTATGTTATTTTCTTCAGTTATCACAATCTCCATATTACAAAGTCAAACAGTTTCCAACAGATTGGAGAAAATACATTTTCTCTTGGCCACGACATACTTAGAAGCTTTTACATTTCAGGCGAATCTGTGGACGTTGGGATAAGGATCCTTGTGTCTGCATCGGGCGTGTTTCAGTACGCTGTTTTTCCACTTGGCTTGGAATGGACAGTATGGACATTGGAAGCGGGGACCTTTGCCACATAAATGGCGTACGTGATAGTTGAGGGTCTTCTGCATCATGAAGGTCTTAGAACACTGCGTACAGGAGAAGGGACGCTCACTTGGATGACTTCTGGTCTTTTGACGAGTGAGCCCACGGTCCGGTAGCCAAACTTGTGTAATGCCCCCTGAAGCAAGAGATATCATGTGTTGAACGGGGAGAGGTTAGTTTGAAATCGGAGGTTTGTCACCTGAGGTAAGTCACATGCTTTCGTGGGAAATTGAGAGAGTGGAAGGTTATGTGAAATCATTGATAGAAACTGTGAGAAATTTGACAAGAGGCATGCTGTTTTGTCGGAGTGATTGCTTTCGTTATACTTAACAGTCAGTTATAAATGTTTATTGTTTGTTAGTGAATATAAATTAACTATTTGTTTCCTGATTATGTATTTATTGTTATCCTCAAATCGTACAAGTTCCTCGTGATAGCTGCTGAAAAGTAAATGGGATATTTGCTGTGTTAGTTTAGGTTTACAAATACTACAAATCTTATAAAGTGTTACTTTTAAACAGATTAAGATTTATTTTAATCGTTATTGAAAAAAAACAAAAAATCATATTATATTTTATTATAGAAATATAAATAAATAATTAAATCTTTGAAGCGTCACACTTTTTTAAACACAAAATTTATGTTTATCATCTTCTTCTTTGTACTTGATAAACACTTTCAAAATTCACTATAAAATGAGATTAAGTATAATCATTGGGAGTTTCAGTCTTAAAGCTGTATTTTTTCACTGTCAATGTCACAATTCACGACAAAAATTAATTCGCCTTTATGCTGTCTCTTCACGTGACGTTGTACATCTTGTTCCCAGTAAGATCTGTATCCGCAGTAAGGACACTGAAATTGCGGTTCCTTGCCACAAACGTACTTCTGGTGGTAGTCAAGATTTTCTTTTATGTTGAACGTTGTCATACAGTTTGAACAGGCGAATTGCTTCGTGATTTTGGTCATTTCACAAGACATCGCATCTGAGATATCAGGCAACCAGACCTGAGTGAATCCTGAAAAAATAGTTTGTTATGGTTAGAAAACATTTTGAAAATCTGACATTACCTTCTGGTAATATTTTTACCAATGGAAATGCTATACTTGACGTCAAATGTGGCTTAGGAACAGTGAAGCCTTTTTTCCATATAATTGGAACATTTGTAAACTAAAAAAGGGTACATCTACTAATAGAACAAAAAAAAAAGGAGACTATTATAGTAATCCACGTGTAGTCTTAGGTTTTCAATAATTATTTATTACCAAATACCAAAATCCTTATACTAATCACTTATCGTAAATTACTTTTGGTGTGCAGTCTAACAGAACCTTTGCCAAATGATAAACAATCTGTTCAGTCATACATTATTCGACAACACTCGCGAGACTGAAATTAATACTGACTCGGCACTTGAACATGTGTTTGGAGAAAAACTTTGGCAATTATCAATCCACCTCTCGTTAAATATATTCACAACGCATCGTAACTTTTAGCGTAACTTCAGAACGTAGACACGCTGACCACGATGCCTGCTAAGCGTATGCTTACACACGTCTTTCTTCCAATTTGTTTTGTACTGACAGTAGGGACACTGGAATCGTGGCTCCTGGCCGCACAGATGTTTAACGTGATAGTTGAGGTTATGTTTATAAGTGAAGACACTCGAGCATCGCGGACAGGCCATTGGATTGTCCGTGTGTACTCGAGGTTTCCATCGTTGTTGTCCACTCATAGCCGCACCCTCGGATGTAGATGATATCGGGTAGGGTAACCAGACTTGTTCGATGTTTTCTGAAACAGAGATGGAATTGCCGAATTAATTTGAGGTTTCAAATACCGTGGGTGTCATTGTTTTGGCAGTTTGATAGCCTTGTTATAGGTGGTGTGCTTGTTTATTTAAAAGTGTATCTAAATGTGTAGAACGTCACAACTATGATATTTACAAATGTGTAGTTAGTAGCGTATCTTGAACTCTCACAAACTGTGGGAGTGGTGATTTTATTGACAAAAAAAAATCAGTCATTCATGTCGTTATCATATATTTATTTTTTATAATTTACCACAAATACGTTATATTACAATGATTCATATAAATTACTCTTCTTAAAAATAGTATTAATTAACTTAATTTATTAAACTTTAGGGCACAAAACTACTGATATGTTTCTCTTTTCTTTGTCGCTGTATGTAAAAGTGTACTACTGTTGATACTTGGACTGCACTAACAAAAATAAACTACGGTGAAAACACGTAAAACAAATTAAGCAGAATCAATATATACGGAAAAAAATATCAGTAAATTTTATATCGTCAACAGATGATTTGACTCTAAATTGTCAAGTTAATAATAAATATAATTTCCATTTTCGGAAAATGGAGGTATTACTTCAATAATACAGTTGGTTTTACTGTTTTATTTTTTCCGTGTAGTAAACGAGAATCCAAACTTCTAATTGATACTGAACAAATACATAACTTAATTCTTTTACAGAGAAACACTCTACTCTACTCTAATGTTTGAAAAAAACTTTTTTATGACTTTTCGTCTACGCCTATTTATGTTCTAAAAATCAATTGAGATTCCATAAAATTAGATATATGGAAATGTTCAATAATTTCCTTCGTACAGCGATAAAAATAATTTATTATTTATAGTTAACGAAACATAATACAGTTTCAAAAAGATCATTGACATAATGTTTTCTTTAAAACTTATATAGGTCTCTTACTTCTCTTCAATTTCGCTTTTACAAAGTGAAAATTTCAAACGGTAACTAATCGAAGATAAAACAGATTTTATTCTTAAAAAAACTGAAAGAATAAAACGAGATCATTTTCCGTTCGAGAACAGTTTTATCCTCCTTTCTTCCAAGACACATTGTTTGTTCCATCACATTCCAGCCACACCATGCATATTACGCATATGCTTTCGCACGTTTTGCTTCCATTTGGAGACATATTTGCAATGCGAACACTTGAAGCTAGGCTCGAGGCCACACTCGTGTTTCAAATGCCAGTTGACACTCCACTTCCTGGTAAACGTACTCGAGCATTTCGGACAACCGAACGGCTTGTTAATCTGTTGACGTTTGCGTTGTACTTGAGCAGGTGAAAGCTTCATCGGTACCAGATAAGGCAGTCGGATTCTTTGGATGGTTTCTGAAACAAAGAGATGTAGTTGCAGTGTTAGTTGGACATTGGATACTGGTAGAAGCCCCAAGAAAAGTGGGTTTAGGATTGGAGCAATCACACGCGTGCTCTTGTTAGAATATGCATGCTTCCGTGGACAGACGTGTTACAGTGTGCCCCAAAGGTTTGAGATTATTAAGTTTTAATCGAAAATCGACTTCCTTTGGTTGGCATGACTGTAACGTCTGCCGACGGCTAAATTTGTTATTTAATATTAAGGAACATTAACGATTTATTTTATTGGTACATATATTTATTTATATTTTCAATAACAATGTATAAGTTCCTTATAAAAAACTAATGTTCTTTCTTCATCTTTATGATCAAAATTTCTTAAATATGTAATTAACTTTTCCTAATAGAATTACATTGTGATAATATTTATAAACGCATAAACTTTCATATTTGTATAACTATTCGTTAAAAATAGTATTTGGATTTTTGCTAACATTTAAAAGAAAAATTTTTTTCAAAAATAAATGATAATTATAACGTTTCTCTAGAAGACCATTCGTCTTAAAAGTTACATCAACTGTCACAGTTGAATTGGGGACGTCGATTCCGCCGTTTCTTGTTAGTCAACTGCTCAACGAAGTTTTACAGCGTAACTACGTAGACTTCTATGAATCTTCAATGAATGCTTCAGCACATCTTTCTTCCAATCGCTCCTGTACTCGCAGTGTGGACATTTAAATCGTGGTTCTTGACCACATAGATTCTTTATGTGCCATCTCAGATGATGATTGTGCACGTAAGATTTGCCGCATTGTTGGCACACGTGTCTAGGTTTGATGTCGTTGTCGTAGATCGGCTCCACTGTAGCGCAAGGCTCCAGCCTACCATAACTGTGGTGCGCTGCTGGTAATATGAACAGCGGATCTTCTAGCGGCTCAGGAAAGTCTGGAAGTTGGAATTTCATGGAGTGAGATTTTGAGATGATGCTTCATGGAATTGAGTTTTTAGGGGTAAGTTTAGCTCATCTATTAGAGAAAGGTTTCCAAATTTCGTTGAGGTGCTTTTTCATGATTCGTTAGTGTTTGGAGAGACAGTGCGACTGTGAAGAAAATCAATACCAATCGTTTTGTGAATATATATTTATTGTTGATGTTTGTAACAATGTAAGGTACAATGAATATGTATATATTAATAAGTTTTGAATATTTGTTAAAAACAGTAAGTTCTAGAATAGTCTTTCAGTAGAAAAATAATAAGAATTTAAAAGAAAATAAATAAATAAAAAACACTTAAAAAGTAATAATTACTTTCATTGATCATTAAAAATGATTCACTAGTTCTTGAATTTGTTCAGTGAAGCACCGTTACGTAAGCGCGCTGGTTTTTATGTCTGCAGTGCGCGTGTCTCAACACGTCTTTCTTCCAGTAAGTTTTGTACTTGCAGTATGGACACTTGAAGCGTGGTGCCTGGCCGCATATGTTATTCAGATGATAATTTAGATTATTGCTCTGCGAAAAAGCACTCGTACAGTTCGGGCAGGGGTACTTCGGCTTGTGCTTTACAGTTTTGCGTGGATTTCTTTTAGATGTAATTTTAGAGACTGGAACCAAGTATGGTAGTCGAATTTTCTGGAATACGTCTGGAAAAAAAAGATAAGTGAAGGTGTTAATATACTGTTATATAATTTTATTTTTATTCACTACTTTATTAGTATATTCTACAAATTTTTATTTCAGGATTTATAGGAAGAACAAAACACGAAGGTTTTGATAAATTGATATTTATTATTCTTTTTTTTTTACTTATTATGTAAAAGTAAACGTTAACGGATAGTCTACAATAATCTTCACAATCTCTCCTAGTATAAATCCGCGAAAACTTTTAGAGTCGATCCTTATGCTTTACGAACGTGTGCATCATAATATCCACCTTCCTTTTTGATTTATATGAACAGTGTAAACAGTTAAATCGCGGCTCCTGTCCGCATACATACTTTATATGGCGATACAAATTTTTTTCACAGGCAAATGAAGTTGAGCATTGCGAACAGGATACCGAATTTTGCAGTAGATGTGATTTGTCGGGTAGCCAGACTTTCTGAAAGGTTCCTAAAACAGAGACGGAGTTACTGGGTTATTATAGGATTAAGAACATTGTTAGGCTTCTCCGTTGGTTAATCGGATTATTTAGTATTATTTCTCTACAGATATAAATTTTTCGGGAAACTGTAAAAGGAGAGCTGTCAAATAAATGGCGCCGATATTCGTGAGCATTATATTTATAAACTATACTATTTATAATTTTTATTTCTAAAAAAAAAACCTATATTACACTCAATAGATTATGACAAATATCATACATTGTATAAAAACGCAATTTATAACAGTTTGTGGCACGTAAAGATCACTAATATAAGTTTAATATGTCAATCTTCTGGAATCACGCATTTTCTTAAATATATGTCCAGCATTTTGGAATCCATCACTAATATTAAACGAGTAAATTTACACAACACAATCACACAATCGTCAAAATCTTCATTCGAAATCTTATTACAAGATTAACACTGTCAGTACGGTACGACCTATATATGAACGGTAAATTATTGAAATTTTTTTTTTGTAATATTGTAAAATTGTCTATGATAAACAAACACGGAGAGAAATGTTCAATGAAAAATTACTATACTTTTTAGTTCAGCTGGGACAGACTTTATTGAACCGATAAAGTAAATTTTTTATTTTTAATAATTAATATGTTACAAAATGATTTTTACTAGATATTTGTATGGTTTTTACAAGATTTTTTAGGTATATTTTATTATGTAGGATAGTAAAATTGCGAAATTTTGTTATTGACCAGAGGTCGAAAATTTCTCACCGTGTAGTTTTGGTATAGATTAGAAAAACTAATCAGGAAATCTTAAAAAAGTGGAACAACATTATAAATTCTTTAACGCATTAAAAGTTTTACTTAGACGCACCAAAAGTGATAATTCGAGTCTGCTCTTCAAGTCAATTTTCGAAGCATACATATTTTACGATGTTTTTGTTCAGTCTTTAAAAAAGAAACCAATACGCGTATTGGACAAAAATACTTTAAACTTATATTAACGTAATTTAATGACGATTATTTGCTGATCCTTGTGTCTTCTCGTCACATGTTTTTTTATATCCTGCTTCCAATGACCCTTATACTCGCAGTAGGGACACTTGAAGCGTGGTGCCTGGCCGCATATGTTATTCATGTGATAATTTAGATTACCGACCTGGGAAAAAGCACTCGTACAGTTCGGGCAGGGATACTTCGGCTTGTGCTTTATAGTTTTGCGTGGACTTCTTTTAGGTGTAATTTTAGAGACTGGAACCAAGTATGGTAGTCGAATTTTCCGGAATACGTCTGGAAAAAAAAGATAAGTGAAGGTGTTAATATACTGTTATATAATTTTATTTTTACGGTAGACGTTCCTTGGACGTTTTAAGGAAAACGGAAAATACATACATTTAGTATATTCTACAAATTTTTATTTCAGGATTTATAGGAAAAACAAAACACGAAATTTTTGATAAATTGATATTTATTATTCTTTTTTTTACTTATTATGTAAAAGTAAACATCAACGGATAGTGTACAATAATCTTCACAATGTCTCCTAGCATAAATCCGCGAAAACTTTTAGAGTCGATCCTTGTGCTTTATGAACGTGTGCATCTTAATATCCAGCTTCCTTTTCGATTTATATGAACAGTGTAAACACTTAAATCGCGGCTCCTTTCCGCATATATACTTTAAATGGCGATTCAAATTTTTTTCACAGGCAAATTCAGTTGAGCATTGCGAACAGGATACCGAATTTTGCAGTAGGTATGATTGGTCGGGCAGCCAGACTTTCTGGAAGGTTCCTAAAACAGAGACGGAGTTACTGGGTTATTATAGGATTAAGAACATTGTTAGGCTTCTCCATTGATTAATCGGATTATTTAGTGTTATTTCTCTACAGATATGAATTTTTCGGGAAACTGTAAAAGGAGAGCTGTCAAATAAATGGCGCCGATATTCGTGAGCATTATATTTATAAACTATACTATTTATAATTTTTATTTCTAAAAAAACAATCTATATTACACTCAATAGATTATGACAAATATCTTACATTGTATAAAAACGCAATTTATAACAGTTTGTGGCACGTAAAGATCACTAATATGAGTTTAATATGTCAATCTTCAGGAATCACGCATTTTCTTAGACACATGTCCAGCATTTTTGAGTCCATCAGTAACATTAAACGAGTAAATTCACACAACACAATCACACAAATCGTCATTCGAAATCTTAGTACAAGATTGACACTGTCAGTACGGTACGACCTATATATGAACGGCAAATTATTGAAAATTTTTTGTTTTTTTTTTTTTTATATTGTAAAAATAGTCTATGATAAAGAAACACGGAGAGAAATGTTCAATGGAAAATCACTATACTTTTTAGTTCAGCTGGGACAAATTCACAT
Organism: Torymus tubicola; assembly: GCA_035583055.1. NCBI lineage: Eukaryota > Metazoa > Arthropoda > Insecta > Hymenoptera > Torymidae > Torymus > Torymus tubicola. The sequence continues at coordinate 26,442 of JAWWEQ010002546.1, forward strand.
TATGCCAATTAATATATTAAATTATAAACTTTATTGAGCCAGTAAAGTAAATTTTTTATTTTTAATAATTAATATACTACAAAATGATTTTTACTAAATATTTATACGGTTTTTACAAGATTTTTTAGGTATATTTTATTATATACCTATAAAGTAAAGTTGCGAAATTTTTTTATTGACCAGAATATATTGACGAAAATTTCTCTCCGTGTAGTTTTAGTATAGATTAGAAAAACTAATCACGAAATTTAAAAAAAACGAAACAATTTTTAACGCATTAAAAGTTTTACTTAGACTCACTAAAAATGATAATTTGAGTCTGATCTTCGAGTCGATTTTCGAAGCATACGTATTGTTACGTATGGCTACACGAACCAATATAAAAAGCACGAAATAAGGAAAAGGCATCCGATTACAATATGGCGCCGATTAGCACAAGTCAGGTTGGTGTCGGCCGTGCCTTGTTGGTAGCGTCTCTGACTCGCGAGTCGGCGGCTCTGGTTCGATCCCAGGGTCCGTCACTTTTTATTAAATTATTTTACGAGAAATAAAATCGTAACAATATTTTACGATGTTTTTGTTCAGTCTTTAAAAAAGAAACCAATACGCGTATTGGACAAAAATACTTTAAACTTGTATTAACGTAATTTAACAACGATTATTTGCTGATCCTTGTGTTTCCTCGCCACATGTTTTTCTATATCCTGCTTCCAATTACCCTTATACTCGCAGTAGGGGCACTGGAAACGCGGCTCTTGGCCACAGATGTGCTTCAGGTGGTAGTTCAATTTGTGCCTCTTAGTATAAGATCTCGAGCAGTTTGAACAGGTGAACAGCATCTCGGTTTGAGGCACGGCTCGCACTCTGATTGGTGCTCTAATTTGGGAAAGGTGCGACATATCAGGTAACCAGACTTGCTCAATAGAACCTGAAAGAGAAACAGAGTTGCTATAATTTATTTGTTATAGGTAACGAGTTAACAAAACACGCAAATTACGTTACAAATCATGCTCTCGTTGTGAGTATCGTACCATTATATGAACTTGAATATTTTGATGTATACATCTATGAATGAAAGAAACATTAGCTTCAGCGATCAAGTTAAGTCAATTTTTTATTATAAATATATTACAAATTAAAATAATATTGTTAAGTCTTTGTTATATAGTGTTTGATATAATTATCAAAGGTTGATTGCACATTATTTTTCATTTTTGTCAGTTATTTCACCATCATTTTAGAACAACTGTACCGCATAAGGACGTTTGTCCACGTGTTTTAAGTTCGAGTGCGTAAGCACATTTGCTTTCCACTTAGATTTGAAAACACAATAGGGACACTGAAACCGCTGTTGTTTGCCACACTCCCATTTTCGATGACTTTTTAGAGTTTTTACTGCGGCATAAATTCTTGGACAATTTGGGCAAGGAAACATCGATGTGTTTCCAGTAACTCGCGGTCTTAACGTCACAGGTCGATCGATAGGCTGCATTATTCGAGTTTCCAATGGTTCGGATAACCAAAGTTGATCAGTATCTGAAAAAAAGATGAAGAAGTTGAATTAACTTGAGATAGATAGTATCGTTCTTTTATGGTCAATAGTTGTCGCTCGGATGCATTGCAATGTTTATTACTATACATGCATATGTTTATTCTTTACATACATTACATTTCTTTACATGTTTATTCTGTACAAGCTACACTAAAGATAAAACAGTAAGAGAAAGTTCAACTTCTTGTTTCATTCTGTATCATCCCAGGTCAAGGTGGTTCTATCATGACTTCGCTAGTCAAAACAGTGCTAAATAAATAAATTACCTAAAATTAAAAAAACCCATAGTGGAAATGTGATTTATTTATTTAAAATGATAGAGATAGATAACATGATAAAATTAACTTTTTTTAACAAAATGTCGATATTTTAGAAACAGCACAAATCATTAGTGATAACAAATCCTAATCTTTTTTGTTTTTTAACCGATTTTGATTTTAATTTTCAAGGTCTCATTTTTTTCCTTAAGTAAATTTATGGGGAGTTACGAATAGAAAAATTTAAAAGTATATTTATAAAGAAAGTTATAGTCAATTGAAAAAAAATTATTTTTTATAACCTCAATCATGATTTATAAACAATTAGCTATAACTTTCTGGGTTTTGAATACTTTTAAATTTTTCCATTGGTAAGTCCCTATGAAATTACTTAAAGAACACAATGAGACCTATAAAATTAAAATCGGTTAAGAAACAAAGAAGATCAGGATTTGTTATCAATAATGGTTTGTGTTGATTCTAAAATATCAACATTTTGTTAAAAAAAGTTATTTTTATCATGTTAAATACTATTTTATTATAATACATTGACTATCTCTATCATTTTAAATAAATAAATCATATTTCAACTATGGTTTTTTTTAAATTTTAGGTAACTTCTTTATTTAGCACTCTTTGACTAGGGAAGTCATGAAAGAACCACCTTAACGTTAATGGAGTGGTATAAGTGCTTTGACTTTAGTCTATATTGTACAATTACATTGAAAAAGTTTGAACCTACTTATTAAGAGACCTGAAAAAAAGAAAAATTTCAAATAATATGAATAAGTATAATTTAAAAATATTAATTTTATTGGAAAAACAATTTAACTACTACAACAGTTTTATTATAATAATACTTTATTAACCGTTTGACATTGCGCGTAATGGTTTTATACAATTATAAATATCATACAAGTATACAAATAATAAAGCGATCGCGAAGCGTCATTGTTAAAACATCTCTCTCATACTGTATTTTAAATAAAAGCTAGTCAAAACTAAAAAAAAAAATTATTAATCAAAATTTCCTTAATTATTAAAAAAAAAGTTAGCATACAAATGTATCATATTATATAAAAGAAAATTATCACCACTCATATATTTTTTCGAAACTCTAATGTGATAATATTAGAAGAGCTTCAATGCATATACTTTCTTATCCTTATGCCTTCTAAACACGTGTTTCTTTACAACATTGATCAACTTTTCCTGAAAGTCGCAGTAGGGACACTTAAATCTTGCTTTGCAGCTCCACACATCTTGTAGTTGAAGTGCTTTATCGACACCTGAAAAAGAGATAAAAAGATCGAACTAAATCAAATTACCGAAAGATGACGTGCTATTTTTAAAGTTAGCTATTTTTTATTATTAAATTCTAACTACTGTTGAAATTCATGCAGAAAAAATGTGATTGACTTCAGTGGTAAATAAATGTTGAATAACGATATTTTAGTTCTTGTTTATTATTTTTTAGAAGAATGTTATATATATATACAAACCACGTGTACTAAGAAATTAACGAATATAATATTCAATTTCGTCTTTGATTATTGACATACCATATTATTTAATACTGTTAACACAACAACTTCCATCGGTCGCAGAAACATTTTATCAGTAATAATAAGTAATTATAGTTCAAATAAAAACTATACATCAAACGTTCAACTTTACTCAATGATTTTCGCGCTACTTACAGTCCCAAATGACCGATGTAAACTCCACTTCAAAAGTACAATAGCCGCGGTACAATTTTCTTATCGCTATCACAAAACCCTGAAAAACGTTCGTATATTCTCAAACAGTTTTAACAACAAACCGAACGATGAAGTTCACCAAAAGCCGTCCAGCCAGCGGCTATAAAGTGTCAAATCTTCATAAAATTCAGTCAACAACATTATCAGCGTAAAATCAACCCATAAATAGAAATTCATCCTTCTGGCCGCCGTGCACGCGTACAAGATGCTTGCCGATGTCGCTCTTGTGCTTGCTACGGTAGCTGCAATGTCGACAACGGAACCGTGGCAATACACCGCACTCGTAAGCCTGATGGCGTTGCAGATGACGTTGATGTACGTAAGCCTTGCCACAGCGCTCGCACATGTGTTTGCGTTCGGCACCACGCAATGTAATGCCAGGAATAACTCCTGACTGAGACATTGGGAACGTTGGAGCTTCGAGATCCGGTAGAGTTGCAAAGTTGGTGTGTATGGGATTTACAAGCATCGCCATTGGATCGTATAGTGTAGTTGATGGGTCGATTGAGTAGCCTGAAAGATGGAATAAACAGGTTAGGATTGAGTGTTTTTTTTTACGTACGTAGACAAGGGTAGTTATTGTGAGTTAGGATTTATGCGTTAGGTCAAGAGATAAATATGAATATACTAGAATTATGGTGAATATACGTGGCTGTGCAAATTTAGTCCTATTGTGAATAATCATATCTTTATTGGGATGAATAAAAACACAACTAATAAATAGTTGATGATTTTATTTACATGAATAACAGAAAGAAATAAATATGCGTGTGCGTATAATAAAAAAATTTAATTCAAACTATTAACAATCATTTCGTTTTAAATGATTAACATGTGAGTTTTCGTTATACAGATGACAATATACTTAAAAAGAGGAGGAAAGCAGGCATCAGTGTGCCGAAACTTTTGGCTAAGGTTACAGCCGATGATCGTTCTTAACGTATCTTTAAAAGTTCATGTCTTCTTTTTGCTGTTTCCACCTGGAATTGAATTTACAATAGGAACACTTAAAACTTGGTTTTGTTGCTACACATGGGCAATTTAAGCAGTGGAAAAATGCCTTCGGTAACAGTGGATCAACCAAGCAAACTAGCTGGATGGAGCCTGAAAAAGAAAATTATGTAATGTATCAGTTTGGATCGACAAAGTTAAAAGTATTAACAAAAGATTGAATGAATCTTGTGATTTTTCTCATATATGCTGATGCCGAACCGGGATATGTTACATACTCCACTGGACAATATTAAAGAATGAATAACTGATTGTTTTTCTTTTTAGTTTTGTAGAGTTCATTACTATTATCAAATGTAGAAGGTGTACAAAAATTACTTATGGCGGGACTCAAGGTCTGATATAAAAAACAATGACTCGTAGTTCGGTTAAATAACTTATTTGAGAAGTATAGCAGGCTTCTATTAACAGTTGCTGATTACTGATTGCTAATATTATTGACTCAAAGTTTTTAGGACAACAACTGTACAGTAATAATCTCAACAGCTTTTAAATAATCCATTTCCTTCATGATCAACATCATTGCATAATTCATTGAGGTCAAACACATACATGCGTTTGCCCAGAATATTTTCTAAACATATATCTATGACATATTTCCAATTGACCCTGTGATCATAATGCGAACACTGAAACCCTGGCATTGCTGCCCATGAAGTATTAGAATACATTTCCGAGTGTACAAGTGATAAACTTTCCAAATCAAATCTGAAAAAGAAGATTGAGGTGTTGAATTAGTTTTAGTTAAATGGTATTATACTTTACAGGTCTTTCTTTATGAACAATGATTTTTTAAGATAATCTTGTCAACCTTATTAAAAAAAATGTGCAAGTTAAATGGGATAGTAAAAAATGTAATAAATTTTTTTAAAATTGTTAATAATAAATATTTATTATTACAAAACAATTGCACCTACAAATACTGTTGATTTTGTACAAATGACTAATAGGCATACAAAAAATCCGCGTCAACTTAGTATATTTCTCAGTGAATATTTTCATATTATATTTCTATATCGTCAGCTCGTACACAGCGACAGGTTTGCCTTCGTGCATTCTCATCACATGCCTCTCCACGACCTGCTTCCATTTTCCCATATATTTGCAGTAAGGACACTGGAAGCGTGGCTGTTTGCCACACAGATGGCGCATGTGACGGTTCCGGTTCTTTTTGTCGGTGTAGCTTCGAAAGCATCTAGGACATTTGAAGCGTTTACCTCCTTTACTCTTCTCAGGTGGTGTATATTGGAAAGGATCGGCAAGCCAAATCTGCTCGATGGTTTCTGAAAACAGATTAGGTTTGCTTATATTACACATTGCATGCTGTTAAGCCAATGGTTGTTATTAAGCTCAGTAAGTTAAAGATTTTTAAGGTTTGTGTAATCTATATGTTTCAATGGTATATATATACAGATAGAATTGGCAAATAAAAATATACCGTCTACTATATTATCCTGCATATTTATTATCACTATAATAGTAACAATTCAACGTACAAATATTTCTTCGTAATATATATATATATATATTAATAGCTTTGATTTAACTTAAACAATACTTCATTCAAAAACTTTGTACAGTTTTGTAATCGTCCACTCGACTTGCATCATTTAATACTGTCAACAATACTACGCACACCATTCGCCCCGAAAAATCTACTAATACAAACGTAAAGCAAAAGAAATAGCCGCAATCCAAATTATTACACCCCGATCACAGATAGCTCCAGAAATATTTCTTAAAATATCTTTTCTCATCTCTGCTCTTCGGGGCTTCTACCGTCCATCGAAATAGAACTCTTCTCTGTTGCCATCGTGCACGCGTACCACGTGCTTGACGACGTCACTCTTATGCTTGCTGCGGTAAGGACAGTAGGTGCATCCAAAACGTGGTTCATGGCCACACTCGAGCTTCACGTGACGGTCAAGGTTGCGCGCGTGCTTGTAAGATTTGCCACAACGTGGACAGTAGTTACGTGGTGGCTCCGTCTCCACTGGAACGAAGAAGTAACCTGAAATTTCGAATGCAGACATATATGTAGTTATATTTAATAGGACAATATTGTTAAAGCGGCGTTGAAAGCCTTGGGAATTATGTTTTGGGTGTATATGTAGGTGTGCATGTTTAGGTGCGTATTTATGGATTGGATTATTAAAATTGAACATGCTAAGTAGTAACTTCGATATTGCTTGGGATGAAGTATGAACACTTTATTAAAATTTTATGCTGTTTGACATTACAAAAAGCGTGTTATAATTACCGGATGTGCAACTGTGTTACAATGTGACTTTCAAGGAAGACAATTTTGGTCGTTTATACAAATGAATTATTCCTAGAGATCAAACTAGATTAAACTAGGCAATACCAATCTAATGTAGTACGTAAACTAGAATAAACAGTACCTTGCTGATTAAGGGGAAAAGTTAATGTTTTTTAAAGTAATGGCACTATACAAATCGCTATAAATGAATTAAATCAGAAAAACTAAACACTACTATAAATCACAAAATAGAATTAAAAAAAAAAGTAAATAATAAAAAACAAAGTCCTCCGAACGTTAAGCCAACGCTCTGTCAAGAGTAATTTTCTAATTTCAATTATTTGGGCTCTACTCAAGAACCGCGTTACAGTTCGAGTTTTTCTTCACCCCCGAGTGCAATTCGACGCGCAGAAAGTCGATTATCTGACCAATAGGCATATCCTTGTGCAGTCGACGTTGATGACAATAAATGCTCGAGGTACGCTTGCAACGATAATTGCAGTACGGACAACCAAATCGCGGTGCTTTGCCGCACTCGTACGTCATGTGACGTTGTAGCACATGTCTGTTCGTATAACTCTTTCCACATTTACAAGTATGATAGCTCGTTCTGATTGATATAAGCTCCCGTGGCCTCTTTCTTGGTCCTGTCACAAGTGAATCCCTGTCACGTGGTCCTAAAAGACGTTCTCCTGCAAAGACAAAGAAGATACGATTGATTAGTGATGGCTTGTGCTATTGTTGATAATATCTACGAGACATACGATGATTTTACGCGAGGAACTGGTGGATCACATTTATTTGGTGTCAAAATATTAGGCGTAAGATTTTTTTTTAATCACTTTTATTAAATAGAAGAGTTGTATTCAATGTACATGAATCTTTGTACTACTTTGTAAACTCGGTTACAAAAACAGGAATCAGTTCGATATATCCAGCATTACCGGTTAAGTAAGAGTATTGTGAAGAGCCTTTACGACGCTTTTGTACATTATCAAAGACATTGGGTAACCATTACTTGTACTTGAAAAGAATCTGTGATACTGCGTAGATCTATTTCGGAGGTAGCAAGCCGTACTTTCGATAGATGCAGTAGCGCTGATGGACTGCAAGAGCTGCTGCTGAACTGAACTGATCGTTGCAAAACTCGCATTTCTTCTTTACTTCGGTGATGTAGGATAGCGGCTGTAAACGCATCAGGTTGTCGATCGTCGCAAATTCAGCGCAACGGACCATTGGCGAAACGTTGCGAGTTTCGATGTCTGCAAGGCAAAAGTTTGTGTTAGTATATCAATGTGAGATCAAAGAGTTTCAATAGGTTAGTGGAACAAGTTGCTGTGGATTAAGTGGTGGTATTAGACGAAGTGATTAAGGATGATGGTGATAGTTATGTCAAATAGATTAATGGTAAACTGCAGCTTTAATGATGAAATTCGACCATGGAATTGAGATTTATACATGAAAACACGGGGCTACAAATTTCTGTATCAGTTTTTTATTGTATAGAAAGTATAATGTTTCTATGTACACTTTGTAATTACTAATTTTTTTATATGTATTAATAAGCGTATTGTAACAGTGTTTACAATAATATACAAATACACACAGGTATTTTTCTTTAGTATACAAATATTAGGTACGTAATTGAAATCGTAAGGTATCTAAAAAATGATTGCAATGAAATATTTTCTTTAACAGTAAACAACATTCCGTACAGTAAAAAATGATGAATATTCGACTGCCAAATATTAATAATCTTGCACTATAATACTGGTAGGAATGTACATTTTAATACATGTTAAAAAAACTTCTTATTATATATACTGAGAAAAAAGTATAGCAAAAACTATTAAATATTTTGTAAAAAGTATCATATTGTCTCATAAAGCCACCACAGACTGTAAAAACCCAAAAAATTACCATAGTTTATACGAAATTTTGCTAGAATTATGATAAAATTTACTGTAAAATATGGTAATTTTTTTGGCCTTTACAGTTTACGATGGCTTTACGAGACAGGATAATAATTTTTACTAAATTTTTTCCTTAGTGTAATATAAATTTCAAAAATTTTTAAAATTACATTCTCTAATTAAAAATTATAGTGATTCTTATTCTTATTTATCTTACTCTTCTTGGCACAAAACTATTTCTTTTCAATTAGAAAAATATATACCATTTATATCTGTACATTTAGGATAAAAAAATAATAATTGAAAATAAATTTTTCGTTTTGAGCGGCTTCATTAATACTTCACGATACTTTTAGTATCGGTTACTTCTTTTTTTTTTACACCGACATCTTAAAAATAAAAATGTCTAGAGGTACATGGTAACCACTATGTAATCACGAGTATACTTAAAACTAATAAATGCATTACTATATTACTATTGCTAATTTTGTAGATAATCTTTTATCTTCAGTCAGAAACTTGTCACTTATCCATCTACCCATACGCGTTATCACTTGCAGTGACAAAAGTCCTCAGCGAGTATTCTGTGGTGTGACAAGGTTATTTTTATCCTCAAGATCAATGTATCCGACCTTGCTATTCGGATGTTTACTACGCACATGACCGTAGACGTTGTAGGTCCTCTTGGTGACATAGTTACAGTAGGGACATGCAAACCTCGGTTTCTGGAAGCACACGTACTTCAAATGTTGCGTCAGATTGTCATGACGATTGTAGACGCTCGAGCAATTCGGGCAGGGAAACGATTTGTCGCTGTTGGGTTTCTCGTTAGCGCGTGGTTTCGTTGACTTCGATGGAGATGCTCGTTTCTGAGTGCCCAGGAAGTCGAAGGCTTGACCGTCGCCGATGTCCAGGCCAAATTTTAGACTGTCAACGTCCGCGAACTGGAACAGGTCCCATTCTGCAAGGAAAAGCACGGGGTTTGGTGAGTTAGTGACGAGGGTAAGCGACGGTGCTCAGGACACGATTCATGCTGCGGGTTGCATGCAGGAATTTTTTTATTTTTTAATGTTATATTAATAATGCTTGTAACGGTATTATGTATTGGTCAATATAATGATATATATATATTGGATGGGTAATTGAGACGTTATATACCTGAAATAATGAAAGAAGTAAAAATAGCGTTAAAATTAATGATCAAAGAAATGATAGAATCATAAAGTATTTTCGAATGTTTTCGAAGGATATTTTATTGACTTCTTAAGGAAATATAAATTATAAGGCAATATCTGTTCTGTGATTGTTAACACATTCAGATCTGTTTACAAATATTACATAATATTTTCGCATAAATTAAAACCTTTAAGTACATATTATATAGTATCAAATTTCAAATCACTTGTTGAAATATAATAATAAGCAAAGTATTATGTTTGCCCATTGCCACTTTTTTATCACATTGGTTACCTACAAATTGTTTTAGTAGATGTAACGCTTTTACAAGAATAATTTTTAACCTATACCGCAATCATCATCGAATGGAAGAAAAAAATCTTCTAAGTTAGATCAGGACACTTTTTTACCTGTATTATCTTAAGTAAAAGAAGTCTCGATTTCAAACTCAACTTATATACATGCACGCATTCACGCTAATGTGTCACCAGTCTCGACGTATCGAGCACAGAAAGAAATTTGGGCTTTGGATTTATCTATTGCAAGAGACGTGCATGTATAATTCTATAGTAATATGTATTTATTACATAAAGTAATTTTAGGTAAGCGATGGGAGTAGATCAGTATCTCTCCCATTACACTTTCCTAATATACACGATAAGTATTGAGCTCAATTGCCAACTCTTTTTTCTCATGCTTGGCTTTGTAACTCTTTTTCTAAGAATGAAACGCAAACATATACAATTTTCTACGATGTGATCAAATTGATAAAAATTTATAAACCTTTGATTGGTATCTCCTCATGTACGTAATAGACTAGTTGATACCTTTGTAAGTTTAAAACACAGTAGCATGGTAAATCAATTGTAAAATTAATTATATAAATGTATGCTTTTTAAACATTTTTTTTAAACACAAAAGTCTTGAAAAAGAGCTCATTAAAAAGTTCGAGACGTGAACAAAAATCATTGATGTACAATATTAAAATATATTGACCTTATTCCACTTCAAAATATTGGGGACTTTGCAATACTACATTTTTTTCTGTGTGTACATTCTTCAGTACATCGACGCAGTAAACAGACTCGCCTACATGATGATCTCTGACGTGGCGATAAGTATGGGACGTCTTCTTACTGCGAAAGTCGCAATAGGGACAACGGAACCTTGGTTGTTGACCGCATTCATAGCGCACGTGACGATTCAGGCAGCTTTTACGCATGAATCCCGAGGGGCAGCGATCGCAAAGGAACTTCTTACCCTCCTGGGTGACACGAGGCAGCTTGCGACGCGATCTTTCCACATCCACGTAGTAGAAGCTCGAGTCTGAAACGAGAAATAAGTGGCGTGTGGTCAATACGTGATTGCGCAGTATCGAGGTGATATTTTTTTTTTTTTTTTTTTTTTGTTGGATTAGTAAGAAGGGTAGTAGAGCTATACATGTGTGAGAAAGAGGAAGGAAGAGAGCAAACGAGTGATGAATGAAAATGGATTGATTGCATTCACTTATAACTCTTAGGAATTTTATTAAAGCATGAACATGGGTCTCTGTACACAGAATAATAGCTATCTATTCAAAACCATGTTCTAATCGTTCATCAACACAACACAAATATGTATACGCAGAGTTCAGACGCGACGCCAACGTCCCATTTCGTCCATTACGTCGACGCAATAGACGTCTTCCGCTTTATGCCAATGTCTCACGTGAGTGTACACGTTGTAGCGCCACTTGGACATGTAATCGCAATAGGGACATTGGAACCTTGGCTGCTGCTCGCAGGCGTACTTCAAGTGTTGATATAAGCTCCGTTCTTGGGCAAATTCACTGCCACATTTTAGACAGCGATAGGGTGGACCTTCTAAGGATACCGGTCTACCTCGTCGACGTGGTATGCTGCCCGACTGTATTAGCATCTCCTCGATCCTTACTAGCTGGGGGTTGCGAAATTCTGCAAATTTAGAGAAAAAAACGTGGAGTGTTAGTTTGGGCTATTGGTTGGTGCTCATGCGATTAAATCAGTAGATCAAGTAGATATCTAGGTTGGAAAGTTATGAAAAGGATGAGATATGAAAGTATATAGAACAACAGTCGATGAATGCTGTAGTTATGATTAATGAAAACTCTTCACCCTTTTATTTTTCCTTACACTTTGTAAATGGTTCTGCTCTACATTATCTCTTTAAAATAATCACACTTTTACAGTTACATATCATCGAGGTAGCACGAGTAATCGTATATAGTAACATATCCAAAAAAAAAATGAAAAAAAAAATTTAGTAACACACCTACCCAATATACGTAAAAAAATTCCAAGTCTCTAAGTACGTTCAGTCTTCTTCTTATTCTGAGCCCTATACTTATGATTGGTGCGCATGTGCTTGTTTACATTGGTCTTATATTTGCTCTTGTAATCACAATAAGGACAATTGAAGCGCGGTCCTTTACCACACACATGGCGCCGATGATAATTGTATCCTGATTCGTAACTGAAGCTGGATGTGCAAGATGGACATGGATATTTCTTCGTATGCCATTCGCGTGCTCGCTTCGCCTCCAGAGTTCGGCACAGTTTAACGACGCTAGTCTTACGCGCTCCTATAGGTGGATTCCCCACCTCGACTGTGTCATTGAAAAGGGATTTGACATCGACGATGAGTGGTGCAAAGTTGCTCAAAGAATCCTGAAAATCTGGAAAAAGGCAAGACGCTAGAATAAAAAGAGAATACAAGTCGAATGCTTTGTCTCTCTTGATTTGCTGAAGGCAAATTGTTTTAACGAGAGCTGCATATCGGACATTGTATATTGAATAACATTGAAGCCGCATGCACAGTAAAAGGACTAGCCTAAGATTGGACCACAAAGTGTACCAGTACGTAATAAGCGTACTATTTAACTTTGAAGTTCAATAACAGCCTAATGATTACTTATATGGTTGCGTGACATGACTACAATTATTACGTAATGGTGTTCTTACACATTAGCTAATTTGCAAAAAAAAAAATATAGAAAAAAAAGTAATACAAAAACTTGTATATAAAAAAATGATTTATTTAAGAGTCTGTTTTTATACATTGTACACTGATAGCTTTATCCTATATATACATACAAAATAATGTCGGATCGTCAGATGTCAATGTTATCATTATTATATGAAATTTAATACCTGGCAAGTGAATGTACAATCCGGTTCAAACTAATAACAAAAATTATTAGAAATGTTTTAATTTGAGTGATGAGATATAGGTTAACTTAAAAGATAACGCAAGACAGCTTTCATTGCAATGACTAGTTTTGTTTTATAGTTCTGTTTACGATTTTACTGTCTTTACTAGCTGATATTTAATTAAACTGTTTTACGTAAACCAAATTCGATTTAATGAAATCAATTGGAAATTGACTATTTTATTCAGTAGTAAATACTTGCATAAATACTTTGTTTCATTATATAATAAGCTAATACTCATATGGAAAACGTATATATAATTGAAAAATTTTGAATTTAACATTGGAATGCTCATCAAAATTTGTGACCCTGTATGAACTTATATTATTAAATTTATTTTAAATTATAATAATTCTTATTTAGAATAGTTCTTAAAATTATAAAAGGAATTTAATATTTTGTATACCTCATAATGAAAAATACTGTATAAAAAGGCAAGACATAAGAAGTTACCTCTGATAATCTATAAATATAAAAACAAATATGTCTTTATATTAATGTTCTTATTTGCTGTAAAAGAAATTCATGTATGGTTAACAAATTAACTTCTGCCAACGTTATTGCTTGCAAGTATACTAATATAATCATCTATGAATAGAATATTAGGCACTGTATTACAAAAAAATGTACAATTACATAATAAATTCTTACTCGTTTACATCTAGGCTCATTATTTTCACATATATTATATTCTTTTGCTTAAAGAAAATATGACAGTCTGTCCATCTGGAGAAATATTTTCAAACAAAAATTCCTACCAGTAATACTTTAATCCTCCTTAACCCCATCGTATACGAAGTTTTTCCTTAAACGCAACACTTTTCCAACCACATATACCAAATCAACGAAATCACTTTCTTTCCCTCTCATTCATACTCTTTACTCCCTAGCCATGCCATTATTTGGGATATGAATGGTGCTTCTTCTGCCAGCCATGCACGTCTCATCGGCGAGCACATCGACGCAGTAAACTCGCTGACCTTCGTGCTTGTTGCGCACATGGTTGTAGATACTAGAAGTCCATTTTGTACGATACTGGCAGTAGGGACATTTAAAGCGTGGTTCCTGGCCACATTCGTAGCGCAAGTGACGTGTCAGTGAACCCTTCTCCGAGAATCCTGTTGGACAATTTGGACACGGGAAGTTCTTCTCCTTTGTGCTGCGCTGTTGTTGCTGCTGTTGTTGTTGCTGAGCATCGAGCTGATGGCAGACTTCGTTGAGCTGAAGCGACAGCGGCAAATTCGACAGGGATTTGAGCCAGTCTGGAAATAGAAATGAAGCGAAATGTTAGTGAAGACAGTGGTGATATAGGTAGCGTGTTAAGGAAATGAAGGAAATAAAAGGGGATGTGTCGAGTGTTGAATGTTCAGAAGATTTCTAATATAGCAGCTATTGTTACAGCGGAACTAGCAAAATGATACATTGCTTTTTTTTTGTTTTGGCCTCGTCCGTAAATTAGTGGTGTGATACAACATTTTGATTTACTTACTCTGAAAAATTAACAACTCGGATGTGTTTTGAGTAAACGCGATGTGGAATGGTTAAAATAACAGTTGCTGAAGAATCTTTTATTAGAACTCGTATATTTTACAACATATTACAATGTGTTTAACTAAATTGTGCGAAATCAATTGGGAATCTTGTTGAATATAACTGAAAAACGACAATGTACATTTTATTTTTGGAACAATAGTAATTACCAACTCGGATGTGCTTATATTTAATGGCATTACTTAAGATACGTTTATGAATTAGTTTTATGATTCACATTTGTGTTCATTTCTAAAGATATAAATACTATCATAGTTTTACAAAATAATATACATGATTCTCTTTGTATGATTAATCAATAATTCTTATATAAAAAATAATAAAACAGTGTCATAGTAATTTAGGGAATGTTAAATAACAACATTACTGGTTCGAAAACCAACCAATATTTAGAATCTTAACGAAAAAAATGTGTAACAAAATGAAAGTTTGTCGAAACTAAAAAAAGAAAAATCAATTTGTCGGCGGTTCCTCCTGCCTGGTTTGGCGATTGCGATGAGTGAGGTGTTCCATCAAATTGATCGCATAGACTTTCTTAAAAGTATGTCGTCGTCTCACGTGAGAATTGACATTTGTCACCCATTTGGATTTATAATCGCAATAGGGACACTTGAAGCGCGGTTCCATGAAGCATTCGAACTTTTTGTGTTGCGCCATTGTGCGATGATGACTGAAGGCTTTTGAGCATTTTGGACAAACGAAGGGTTTTGCTTTTATCCTCTTGACTTTTGGTCGTTCTTTTTTTGGCACTCTTATGTGTATCTGAGATGCAACAGAGATTTTGCTATCCGGAGGTACAAAAGCCTCGTCGAAGTAAAGTCGATTGGGAATAATACGTCGCTTGCCGCGCTGACGTTCGTTAAAGATCTTCAGCTGATCCAAGGTACGCGGAATTGACGATGTGTGAGGCATAACTTGATACTTGTAGTCGTCGTCATTGTTACCGTCATTAGCAATGTTGCCGTCGTCATCGAAATAGTCTTCGTTAATCTGCTGGTCCGAGTAGTCAGAGTCGTCCCCAGGCTCTTCCTTTATTACAATGTCGCCCCAGATGCAGTCTGGAAAGAAAAAAAATAGTTTGCTTGTTAGTTTGGGATAGTAAACGATCACTTGAGGTATTTGAATATTCACAGAAAGGTGATATGAATAAAGCAGAGTTAGAACAGGATTGATGGCTTTGAGCTACATTTTTGAACAATGAATTTATAATTGAATCTTTATTTTAATGTAGCAAGCAATTGATAAAAATAAAACAGATAAAGCTTTTCATGTTAATAAAGAATTTAAAATTGTAAATGTAAAAGTATATCGGTTACATGTAGTGGATGACAAAAATTATATAATTATATGAAACACATCAATGAAAAACAGAAAGCAAAAGAATTGTTTATTAATATTTTCCCGATTAAAGCTTTTTATATTTTTAACATTATTACGAACCCGCAAATCTCTCAAAATGAATGAAATCAATTATAAATTAGGTAGAAATAAAATTTTTAAATAATAATGAAACTACAAAGAAAACAATTTATTATAATTATTTTGTTTATTTTATCACGTGTTCCATTAGAATTTATAATTGCTTACAATATTGAATTAAAACGCTTAATTATATATAATCTAAGGAAGGCACAATGTGTAGGACTTCGTATACATAGAAAAATTGTACTTTAACATAATGTGATACAATATTTTATATTATATCTAAGTGCAATTACAATTTTATGGCAGAGTGCTACTACGCTAATGTTTTTTATCATGCTGATAATAATTAATAAAACCGGTCAACTTGTATTTCTTGCTCATTTGGTTACTGGCCATTTATATATACACATTAGTTTGCAGAAAAATTTCCTTGCGCTAAATTTAAATGTAAAAAAAAAACTTATAACAATTTCAAAACGGTCAAAATATGTAACTAACGCTTAATATCTATGAATCTTAACGTAAACATATAATTAATACCTACCACTATGATTTTATTTTGCATAGATTTTTTAAGAAAAAAATAGCAGTGGGCTTTAATAAACAAAAATATTTGTTGGGGTCAACTAACAATTTCTTATGACTATGCAAATCAGACTTTATGAATTGACATAAAGTTACTAGTTCAGTCGCACTAAAAAGGTTTTCTTCACACGGCACGTATAAGTGCCGTAGTGTACGCCTTGCGGGCGAAAAACAGCCTATACGCATTTTACGCTGCTCGTGGAGATAAAAAGTATACGCACCATGGGACATTCTTTACTTTTCCTCCCTCGGTGCGTAATATACTAATTTCATAACTGCCAATCGATTTGATACGGCGAAATGATACAGATTACACGTCACGCTGACTCCATTAAAAACATTCGATTGTTTAAAAATACTTTTTCCGTATTAGTAAAAACACAGCAAAAGGAAGAAAGAATTCTAGTTAAAAATCGTTACTTAATTGATTAAGTATGTGAATATTCTTAACTTAACGTCTTAATGGCAATCAAACATTTCTGGCATCATTTATAATGTTACAAATTGTTATACACAACATAATAAATTTTGGGTTAAATATACAAAAGAAACGTCGAACAATACATAACAGCGCTCTTTAATTATTACAATAAACCTTTCGTTTCTGTATTCTTATACAGAAACATTTATTAATACATTTATTAATATTTTATTATTACAGAAATATTTCTTAACAGTCGCGAATTATCTCTACAAAACGTTCATAAAACGTTCCAACAATTTCCGATACGATCCGCTGGAACTTACACCTCACGTTCAATTAAATGTCCTGCCTGCGCTGATCATGTCGATTTTCTTCCTAGGCCTGCCACGTTTCTTAGCTATAGTTGTAACGGCACTATTACCTTCCCCGGTAGTATTCATGGGTACAGTTTTCACGACGTAAATGGGCCTTGGCGGTGGGGCTGATGTAGGCTGGTAATTAGCCGGCTTTGGTAGTATGAAAATAGGTTTCTGATTAATACCAATGAGCGGCGGTGGAATCTGTGCAAGCGGAGGACATATTGCCCTCGGTGCTATCTGTACAACCCTCGGTTGCAAAGGAATCCGAGGTTTAGGTAAGGACATGGCTAAAGGATCAGAATGACAGCTACTTGTTGAATGCGAGTCGATTGATGAGCTCTCCATTAGGTCGATGAACTCAGGTTTGACATCGATGAGGGTACGTTGGGGTGATGTCATCGGTTGCTGAAGTTGTTCTATGGATATGGACTGATGAGGGTTACCTGTGCCCGCGCGTACGAAGCCACCGGTCATGCTTGGTCGCGAAATGATGTTGTACTCGTTTGGATCTGGAAACGAAAGCAGAAGGTTGATTGGTTAGTCGGCTGATATGATAAGAAGTGAAGGTGATTTTGGCTGAAGTCGATTCGCCATTTAGTTATTGTCGGTGATCATGGTATTTGCAAATGGGATGATAACGTACAAACGGTGTTAACACTTTAATGGACAACGGTTAGCTTACCTCGAGAAACACTTACCCCAATTTTGACAAAAATATATGTATGTATTAATAGATTATAGTGAATCAATAAAACTATGGTCAGCATTTGTCTTTTTTTTATTAATTTTTTGCACTATAAAAAATTTTGTAATAGATAACGCAATGTAGCCTTTTTACATTTGATAGTTTATAACAATAATTTTTAGTTTATTTTTTTTACTGCATTTAATGGTTGTATTTATATTTACACGCCAAGAATATAATACAAACTTATAAATTCGTCGTAGTACATTTTTTTCTTTCTGTACCGAATAATTTCTAACAAAAAAAAACGTTAATCAATTATTGAGTTGTTTGAAAAATCCAATTCAAAATGATGAGTTAATCGTAGAAAATCTGTAATTTGTAAAAATTGAATTAAATATCAATAAAGTACACTTTGCAGGTATTTATATTTGGCACCAAATATTCAGTATAAAATTGCTGTAAACTAATAATTGCATTTGATCAACGGATTCTTACTATTTTTAAGACTACAAAATTAAAAGTTTGACTCAAGCTGAAAGTAAAAGCTCAATTCCAATAAATAAACAATGTAGACATAACAATATCATTTAAGTCTCTGGTTCCAAATTAACAAGGTTGTGTTTTTCTTCGTTACTTCTATGCTTCTTTAGTAAAGATAAATAAAAGTATTACAATACTGAAAACACTAACTTATCATAATAAACGCAAAAACAATATATTTTCTACGGGAATATCTTTTGAAAGTATGTAAGTATTTCCATAGGTTTCATCAAGCAACTGGGTACAAAAAGTAAGTGAAAATTTTTGATTGGGCACATGATGATGGTTCAAAATGATTCTACATCATTGTAAACTTTCGAAGAAAACACACACGAGCCTTTCTTATGCATGTTTAAAAAAAAAGTTATAGTGTGCAAAAATTTTGACATCTAAGTAATTATGTTCTACATTTTTAGTGCATTCAGAAAATAAAAAAAAATACATAATCTGGTAGGTGTATTTCTTTTCCTATTTTTGTACCCAGTTGTTTCGTATTCTCCAGAAAGTTACTCATGTCAGTATAAATAAAGACTCGAGACACTACAGTCACTTTTATTAGTACACAGAAAAAAGTAAAACTAAGAAAATCATGGTCTCCTTCGATTTCTAGTACCGAGCGGTCATTTCCATCGAATCACAGGAACACCGTAATACGCGTCCGTTTTCGTCGCACAGAGCGTACTATAATCTGCGTAGGGCTGCGAGGAGAAAGTTGATGGGCACTGCGGTCCTTGCGATTTTGCACGCCAACCGAACGAATACTATATATACCGCGCTCGCAAGAGAGCGCGTCGGACAGATCAGCGCGGGTGGGGGGAGCGCAGACACCAACCGTACTTCACTTCTACACCAACCGTACTTCACTTCTACACCGACCGCTAGGTTGAGAAGACTTCAACGTACGCGCGTCTGTGAATCGCTAAAAGTGCTAATCAACATCCACCACTGCCTTCGTAAGGATTTCTTTTCACGTAAAATGTGTGTGCGAGTCAGAATCCGAGTATTAATGGGGAGAAAGATAAAACACGGACAGACGCCGCGAAGATGGCGTCCGGTGCTTGTGTACTGTCCAACGCACGGGAGAGACAGCCGCAGTCTCGTGGCGGCTCGTGTGCCAAAACCCCGACGACAGCAGACATCAGTTTTAGTTTTTGTAAAAGCAAATTGCGAGTGCATAGAGACAAATTTCTAACGACGTTCGTATAAATTGTGTTGCGTTTATCGTTATTCTCTTACAGCAAATAAGCTCAACTGTTTTGCTACATTTTCGAGAAGTTTCGTTTACGAACACGGCCAAACTGTAGCAACGCACTGTCCTTCGGCGACGTCCGCGCTTGCTCTCAGTCAATGAGAGAAACGTGTATACGCGTCCGCGCACTGACAATGAGTCTACACACAGTGTTGTATCTTGTAGATGCAACAAGCTCTAGCAAAATTGTAACTAGCCACTTGAGAAAAAGGCGCGCTAGGCTAGCAATTATTGCCCTCGTTCTTAAATTCGTTTAAGAACAACGTCAAAGGAAAAAAAACGTTTAAAAAAAAACAAATTAAAAAAAAACATCAAAGGGACCACTTTTCGACGACACGATTTTCTCAGTTTTACTTTTCACCACTAAATCGTCCACCATAAATCTTCAACTCGTCGAGATCTTCCATCGTGAACACATTAAATTTCCTCTATACACGTCCAGCACGTTCCGTAACATAAATCTCTACAACAAATTCCTGCGGAGCAACACGTCCACCACGTAAATAGTCCTGTTCGGGTGCAACCGCCTTACGTGGGTACGCACGTTAGGTGAGTGCTTGGTACGGTACTCGCAATACGGACAGTTAAAACGTGGCAGTTGGCCGCACTGAAACTTGAGGTGATTGTGGAGATTGTTTTTGCGGGTGAACGTTGTGGCGCAACGTGGACACTGAAAACGACCGTCTGGCTGTACGTGCACGTCCATTGGATGTGGTGGTAACTGTTGTTGCTGTTGTTGTTGTTGTTGCTGCTGCTGCTGCTGCTGTTGTTGCAGTTGATGTGTTACCGTACCTGCGACAGAAAAACAAAATGCTGGTTAGTGTGGGTGATTTTTCTCTGCAAGTTTGGCATGGAAGAGTGGCTCTATATTGCCTTACTGCGAACGAAGTAAAAATTTTGTTGGTAAATAAAATACGTTAATAAACATAAAGTTTAAATTAATTTTGAATATAATCTACGCTGTGCGAAAGTTTTGAATGCAGTACATTATATATTTTTATCATCTCAAAAGCAATGTAAGTAAAATATACATAATTTTATTATAAGATATAGTAAAACATATATTAATTCCACTTTTTTCAATGAATTATATATATATTTACGATGAGAAATGTCCGTTTGAAAAAAGTAAAAATATTTATATACAGATGATTTGTTATTTAAAAAATCTAACGAAATATTTTACAGGAAAAAAGAACCCCAATATTCTTTTTTTAATTCTGTAAAGTGTGAATGATCGATTTGAGATTATTAAAAAGAATAATATAATGAATGAATATTATTCAATAATATCCTTAAAAATGCAATACTTACTTTTTAAATAAAATATTTTCTACATGTTTAAAAAAATTAAAGCTACATTAATTAGCAAATAAAATAATAATTAATATTATAGTAATGATTGAGAAATGGATAACATTTTGTTTGATTAAAACATTTATTAACACATTTTGCCGTATACAAAAAAAAATATTAGCACTACTTAATTTTGCGGACATTACGTAAAAGTAACAGTAATTAATAAATTATCAAAATTATTACTCTACTGTTATATTTTTCGAGTCTTTTGCGAAAATTTTTATATTTTACAAAATATATTACTTTTATTAAAATACACGCTCTTATTTACAGCAGTTACTTTTATTGGTTTGTGAATAATAATAATAATATTAAAGCTTTCACTGAAGTCGTACTTCATAAATTAGAAGTGTTTTGGCACTCTGGATTCTTCCACAGATTATAAATTTAACTTTGCACAACAATTAGAAGACTGAATGCATCTACGATTTATCTAAAATTTCACAACCACCAAAGGTTGAACTCATTATCAAATATGATTTCTTCAAAATTAAAGAATGAAACGTTTGACTCTTTATCACTACAACTTCACGTTAATAAAGAATATTTACATATTATACATACATACTTGCTGACTACATTTTAATCTACTGAAAAAAATGTCTTATTTTCTGGAAAATGGTATTTTTTTTTAACGTGAATCAGTATACGATTAATTTTATCGTACATTGTTATAATTACATGCCACTGTTAACTGCCTACATTCTACACAATTTTAAGTATTATCACCGTTGATTAAATAACAAAATACGTTTTATTTACACGTGCCTGGTATAAAATTGTCAATTATCAGTCACCTACATTCAGCAGGAAACCAATCGAGACGTTACATTGTATAATCAATCGGCAAATTAAACATAGTCAGTCGATCAAAGCGTATGAAAGAACAACCTATAATCCGCTGAAAAAATTCAAAGCATGCGACAATTTTACGGGCTGTCGAGACCTCGTTGAATCACTGGACTCTGATCTCAGCGTCACTGCGCAGCGTCGTATGCAGGCAGGTAGACCCGGTTGAACATGTGGGTACGCTCATGGTCACGTAGATGATGCCGATGCTTAAAACGTTTCTCACAGCGCGAGCACTGGAAACGCGGACCAACGCCGCATTCAAGACGTTGGTGGCGCAGCAAGTTGCACTTGTGGTTGTAGCGACGACCGCATCGACGACAACCGTATGGCGGACCTGTCGACTCGTCGTCGTATTGGCAGTCTGCAACACGAACAAGAAGAACAACGCTTGTAATGGCACAGGGCAGAGGCTGCAAGACGCGCGAATGTAAAGTTTTTATATCGGTTGATATGTTTAGAGAGGATTTTTTTTTCTTTTTAGAAGTGGTGATGATATAATTTTAAAGATTCAGGGTGGACATGGAACGAAACACCAATGTCGTGGCGAGTGACATATTTACACGATTGTGAAGAAGTAGCAATTCATGTTCAAGTGACTGTGAAATCATTGTTATCAAAGTGATTGTGGGAATCGATAACCAGTATTAGTTTGTACAGGGATATACATTAAAAGTAATGTATTGATAAAATGTGTGAATATTGTGAGATTGTTTGAATAATGCAAGGATATATAGGTTTGAAGACGGAATACTAAAGGTTTTTTAAATACTCACTCTCATTTTAAATTATACGTTTGACTTTAGTTGAGCTCCAAAATGACATTTGTCTGTTTGCTTGTGAATCTATTAGTTATGAAAACACATTTTTTTTAGATACTTGTCACTTGAACAATGACATAGATATTGAAATTTTTTAAGTTGGATTCCAGTCGGATAGCTTAAAATTCAAAAGTCTAAAATTTTCCAACTTGTCATATTTAAAAGAAAAGCTAAAGGAACAGTAGATAAAAATTTATGATAATTTCTATTACCAAAAGATCCACAAAGATAAAGCATAATTTATGTCATTTTGAGACTAAACAGATTAAGTTGAGAACACGTTGAAAAACCTATTTCAATTGTTATGGTAATATAATGTAACATATTTTATTTCAACAATTTCTACAAATAATATGAAGCTATTTAACAATATTTTTTTGGATTCGATTTAGCTATCACATTGTTTTTATTATAAACTAATGATCATCATTGAAAACGTTAGGTTTTACGTCTGTATATCGTATACAACGGTATATAAATCTCTTTACGAAATACAAATCTGTCAGTTTACAAAAATAACAAATGGCAGTTTTCAGTCTATTTCACTAGTAACCATGACTAGTTTATCGTTATCTTTTCATATAGTATTTAAAACCTTTCAACGGTTTAAACATCTTTGTTCTTGAAGATTAAGTACTTATAATCTAATATATATCATGCATGTCAATTATTAATATTCTAAAAATCATTAGATAATTTGCACTTTCTGCAGAAAAATATTCTTACTGTGCAAGTAATGATTTTTGTTAGAATATTAGTAGAAACATTATGTATCTTTCGATAAAGATAAATTTTAATTTAGTGACAATTTTCAAAATGAATTTGCAAACATCGTATATGATTTGTTACACTACCTAAATAGGTACACTACCTAAACAGATAGTTACTAAATAAAGCTTATGAAAGATATAACTAACTACCACTATTTTATACTATAACCAGATTTTCAATGAAGATAGTAAAAATGGATACAGTTATCACTAACAAATTAAGCCTAATATCTTTAACAACTACAATGAATTATCATTTAAACTTTTTTGTGAAAATTATATTTTAGACTTTTCATTAAAGTTCAAATGATCATTCTAGAATCAAAATGTAATAATAAAAAAAAAGAAAAAAAGAATAGAAAGCACAAGAGATAACAAACAATGCAGAATGGAAAAGAAGATAATAATCAATAGATTCTCATGACTTTTGGTGCGTTCTCATATGTAGCACAAGATTATGCTTGTGCTTCGACTTTTTATGGCACACTGGACATTCGAATTGTGGTTCGACACCGCATTCGAACCTAATGTGCCGATTTAAAGAATGTGGTCTGCTATACGCATTCCCGCATCTTGGACAGTGATAACCCGGATGATCAGCAACTGAGGCACTGCTGCTGCTACTTGCTATTGCTCCTGCTCGCGTGTTCCGTTGTTTGCGTTCAGGTTCGTCGATTCGTTCGGATTCCACATTCCCCTCGGCTTCGTCAACTTGAAGGGTAGCGAGTTCCTCCTGATCCTCATCCTCATCGTCTTCCTCATCGACGAGTGGTAATAACGACGTGGTTGAACTCATTTCATGCTCGGCAAGGAGACGTAGATAGAGCGACTGAATTTGATAGTAGCGATCAATCACAGTTGAACTATGTTGTTGGGATTCTGGAACAGAAGAACGTGAGGGAGCAAAGTTTCAACATGAAATGGAAATCAGGGGGAGTAGGGCTTGTTGCGTATACATGGTTGGTTTTTGGTTCTCTTCCACCGAGGATGCTGTTGGAATGAATTCCTGATTTGGTTGCTTGCATTTTTCTTTCACAGGATCGAGAGCACTCAAAGGTGTGGACTGGAGTTTCACGTTATACCGATACGTATAGGTAATTCAAATTCACAGTATGGAATTGAACAAGATAGAATTGCACAATTTAAATAGTTTACAAAATTTCTACTTGAAAAATTCCAAAGGAAGTTTAAATCAAATAACGATGTCAGTATAACGAATCCACATTTCTACATACTTCCTAGTCAGAAAATATTACTTTGATTTTTTTTTAATCACAGTATATTCTGAATTCCATATAAAAGTATGTAGAATTGAAAGTAGGGCACACATAATGACAAGGAACAGACGAACACAAACAAGCTTTTTGACACACGATAACCAATCACCAAAAAGCCACCGCGAGCCATGGACTGATCACTTTGAAATGACTCAAATACCGATTGATGTTTGAAATTGAACGAATTTTTCGTAATCATTAATCGGTTTGATTACCGGATTAATAAAAAACTGTTTCAGAATTGCCTAAAATATAAAAATATCTTCATACGTAATACTAAAAATTAATTTTATAACCGTAACATTATAAAATTACTATCATACTTATATTTATTTGTTTAAAAGTACATAACGATATGGTAAAATATAAAAATAACAACTAATAATTTATTCTTTCTATTATGAAGTACATATTTTTAACTATTTTACATGTTATGTTTCTTGTCGCAATGAATCTGAAGTTTAAACTGCGATTCAAAGATCTTCATACGGATATGACACTGGAATCCAAGTTTGACACCTCAACCTTGTTTTAAATGTTTTCTCAAAATCCATCTAGCCATTTATATTGCTTGCCACAGTAATCGCACACATAAATCCGGCGCAATAGTCAATATTTTTGAATGTGAACAAGTAAAAGCAACTGGTATTATTTTCCTTGATAATAACAGCGTATCTGAAAGAAGAAAACATAAAAATGTTAGAAATAAAATTGATAAAGTATAATGGACCATAGCTTAACAAGAACTGTAGTTCTCACCATCATAAAATAGAAAAAAACAAAAATATATTTACAAAAGAAAAGAGTAATGTTAGCATCTTGGTTTATATACGTTCTTTATTAGTTTAAATAAAATACATAATTGGTACACAAATTGTTCTTGAAACAAAAATTGTAAAAAAAATAACTTTGTGTTATGATAATAAATTATAAGTACAATTTAATGGGCACCCAAGATTCACAATTTTCAATATGTATACAGGCTTATAAAAGTGACTATGGTCTCCAAGAAATGAAATTCAATAAGATTTTATATGAGTTGGAAGCAAATTAAGAACAAATAAATTTATTCTTTTTGGCAATTTATATATATTTGCTACGTTTCGCCAACTAGATTTGTTGGCCTTTTTAGGTATAACTTCAATGAATCCAACTGTCAATAAGATTTTGACAATCTTTTTAGTACCTAACAGTGCAATTTACCTTTACTTTGATTCTCGAGGTTCTTGTTCTAACAAACAATACCGCTCAAATAATCACTTATTTATAATTTTCCAAATTAATGGTGAAATTGCAGCTAATGGTAGTTTTTTATTGATATTAATTGAATGCAGCTTATGGCCAAGGTTACTGCCAAAATTGTTAAAATAAATAAAAACGATTTATTTAACTTGCGACGTTTCGGTCATTTTTATTAAGACCCTCTTCAGGCAAATTATGTGTTAGTTTTGATAGTGTTACGGAGAACTATCCGTTCGTCAAGGATTAATATTAATTTTCCAAATTCTAACGCCAAATAGTTTAGGATGTAAATAATTGTTTAGGTAGTATTTTTCCTCGGCAAATTTCACTTTCCAATACCAAAAAATGATTCTTAAAATCTTATAAAAATCCTTTGCCCATAAATCACAGTCACTTTTTGCTAATATCTTACTCACAAGAATTTACTTATATGAGGAACAATCAAACTTTTAATAACAACAATAGTAATAATAATATTAATAATTAATTCAAAGTGTTAGTCTTATCCTATGACCCTGTAATAACGAATATATACATATTTCAGATCCAATTTTACTTCCATATAGAAGGAATCCACTGATATAATAAAAATTTCACAGCACTCAAAAATGACTTTTTTCATTGTACGAACGTTTAATGAATTTTATCATATTTTAAAGTGGCACTCAGATTTTGACTAGTGCCATATTCTTATTAGAATGGCATTCGTTGACAAATTAATTTAGAAATTCGTACAATTATAAAATCGACCTTCATCCAATTCAGACTTGTTAATTTACTTTATATACAATCCACTAGCAGTCTCTTAGTGATTAATTAATACTCGTTTAATAACTCCCACCAAATCAACTTTAAGAATATTTCTCGGGTATAAGATCGGATTGCACATTATTACAACGTCGCCCAACATTTCAAAATTTTTGTGACAAAATTCAGAGGAAACAGCGTTAAATTTGAGATTGTGGATGAGTATGTAATTCCAGATATGCATTGACATCCGCTTCACCCAACGAGGCATCGTTGGCAGCATCGGTAACGCTGATGTTGTGATGCGACATAATATGATTCCTCATCTCGTACCTGTACTTATACTTCTTGTCGCAGTAATTGCACGCGAATTTTCTCGTCTTGTTACCACACTCAACCCTCTGATGACGACGTAAGCTGTCGAGCCACTTGTACTTCTTGCCACACCTCAGGCACTCGTGTATCTGTAGTCGTGGTGATACTGGAACAAAGGCTGGATACGGTTTACGCTCGGCAACCTCATAACTGACGTTCTGATAGTTGCGAGCGATTTTCAACTCGGTACTCAAAGTATCAGCTTTCAGCTCCTGTAGCGACCAGAGCGGATTGTATGAGTCCTGAAGCAGCGCTGACTGCGATAACATGGATTCTGGGAAGCAAGAAACGAAAAAGGATACGGTTAGATTGATCGACTGGCAAAAGAAAAGGTCTGCGGGTCTCGGGCGCTTGCCAAATGCATTACCTATTTTTGATATGATTAACAAAAAAAGAAAATAATATTTAGAAAATAAATAAGCGTTATTGTAACTTGTAGGAAGAGATGTAACGCGATATGTTAAAGCAATGTCAAAGGTTTACTTCAAAATGCTATTGTTATTCAGATTTTTTATTAATACTATAGAATTGTATCTAAAAAGTAACTACAATAACAGAATTACAAATAAGTACAATTATTACTTAATATAGTAACGAAACACAGTTTTGAGCTATAAATCAGAAACTGTATTGTTTCACATGTAATATCACAACTTCATTGCATTTGTGCTGGATACTATCGTTATCAAATATTATTTACATTTACCAAGAACAAAACTGTTCATCCACGAATATAATCTAGATATTTTTTACGTAGATCATGTTGATGCACAAAATAACAGTTGCTTTACAAAAAAGGATAATACGCATTGTACGTTTTTTAAAGTGATATAATTGTAAATATTTAAGCTGATAAAATGTTGTGACAGTTCATCTTTTTACCAATTATTAAACTCTATACATTGATTCTGTAATACTGATCATAGTTTGTATCAAGTACTTTGCTGTAAAATTAGTAGCCAATATACCGTATGTACATTGAAGATACATAATTACATTTAATCTTCAAAATAGTTTCCCTTTCGTTGTACATATTCATTGTACATAATCGTTATGCCGATTTGTCTTTTATCCTCGTATTCCAAAGTCTTTAATTCCATAACTTCAAATAGTCATACCACCCAATAAAAAGTTGAGCTTTCTCAAACAAAAATTTAATCCATCATCAATTAATAATAAAAACTTATATCTTCACAATTTTAACATCGCTATAAAAGTATTGCCTTTGTGCGTGTAAATAAATTGCCTATAAACAAACTAATCAGCTATAACAAAACCAACAAAAACTTCAAAACACTCTGGAAAAACATTCTGGAGACTAGTTCGAGGGTTTGTCCCTAAAGTGTTCCTCGCGATGTAGCATCATTACGTCATGGGTGGGAAACTCTCTATCGCAAATCCCGCATATTGCCATCCTGGCGCCAGGGCAATTCGCTCTTCGATGTCGATTCAAACTAGTCCTGCTGAGGTAAACCTTTTTACAACTGTAACAGGGAAACCTCGTCTCCGTTGTTGAGAATGGCTGCTGCTGTTGAAGGCGTTTGGCTTGAGTACAAACACGCAGATGATTGTTGAGCATGCCGATGCGTAAGTAGCAGCAACCACAACTCGCGCAGACGTACTTGGCATCGGGAGAATCGCGTTCTGAGTCCTTAGGGATGTAATAGCCCAAGGTGGACATGGGTACACAGCCACGGATGTCCAAGGGATCACGCAACTCCGAGCCACTCTCCTCCGAGTCTGGAACAGAAAGGATACTGGTTGGTTCGAGAGGTTGTTGTGGTGTGGGGTAGGAGAAGTGTAAATTGCATCGAGAAAATGATCGGTTTTCAATGTTTTGATTAGACAATCAATGATTGAAGCGAACAGTTTCTCAATACGTTTGTGATATTACAATAAGAGATAGAGATTTGAAAAAAAAAAATATTGAGGGTCTGTAGTGACACACGTGGTTATAAAGATACATTTTATTCTTATTCATTTTGTGTAAATTATTTGGTATTACATCAGAAACAAGAAATCACATTTAACCAAAATGAACATAAATATCAAAACGAAAATAAATAAATTACCTTTTTTGTAAATAAAAATCGAACAGCAGACATTTCATTCAATACATTAAAGCTTCTATCGATGAAATGTTATCTATAATCTTCATCGATGAAATAAGCAGTAAAAATAAAAAGTAAGAGTGTAAAATAAAATGTTGTAATTACATTTTCAATATGGCTGATGTTATGAAAAAAGAACCATTTTTCAATAAGTTTGTAAGACTACTTTATTTTGATAATACAAATGGATTTTTGTTAGGACACTCACAGTAGAAGTATAATAATTTTAAGCTGACAATTTTTTTCCTATAGATATAATTCAATACAACTTTTTGGAGACAACGATTCTTAACCTACTTAATAGATTCAATTATATTTGGTAATGCCACTAAATTAATGTTAGAGGTTATTTTGTCTTTGTGGAATTTATTGTCAATTAAAAAACGTACTTAAATCGGATAAAAATATGGATATTTAGGTTTTTATAAGCCGAAATAGGAATTTTAGAAATATACAACTCAATTACATAGATAACCTAATGAATATAAAAAAATCAAAATTCTAAATTTTTCGTTTACAAAGCTTATTCTAATCCTTTTTCTTATCAATTCCGAAATTTGTACATAAACTTTTTTTTTAATATTTATACTCACGAAAAATTTATGATTCAAAATAATTCTGTGTATGGAATACAACTTTAAAAAATATTTTTATACACTTTATTTAATTGTATATAACTTGCTTTATTTTTACAATTATTTGTAATAAGAGTAATACGTTATTATTATATGATGAATAATAATAATTATTATTATTCACTGGACAGTTTTGTATTCGTCGAAGCAGATTATAAAAATCTAATCTGTAGATCACTGTTTGTTTTGAGTAAGTATAAGATAAGATTTTATGATCATTCGTTGCTGTAAATATTTTACTACGACAAAATAGTTTTTATATAGCTAAGACATTTAATAGGTGTCTTATGATTCTTTCGTTCAGAACGACAAAAAGTTATTCTTATTAAGTTTAGAAAATGTCTTCTTTTAATATCAATTAAGCGTAAAGATTTTAGTCTAAAAATATGTGCACTTACTTCGCTAAAGTTGCGAAATAAAAAATAAAAATTATTTCATGGCACTTAAAATATCGAATCAATAACTATCTTCGTCAACTTTATGTAAATAAATTTCTTTTTAAAGTTTTTATTGTAATGAAAACTTAAATTTTTATTACCTGAAACAAAAACATATTTTATAAATTTGATTCATTGCTGCTGTTATTACAAATGTCTATATACGAGAGTAAAAATTCAAAAACTTTCAAGGTCAATGTTGCAATGCATAATTATAGACATATGTGACTTCGTATTCATACGTTCAAATTCTAATGTTATATAAGAATTTTAACATCATGTATGACATTAAAATGAATGTATTTGTACATGTAAACAATTATTATAAATCAATCAGTTAATAAGTAATAGATGATAACACTATACAACTTCATAAGTTCTGAAAATTATAATTAAAATATTTCACTTTTATTATTACCAATAAAAGTAATTTATCGTTTGAAATATCCATGATTTGAAAGAGCTGCTGCTAAAAATAAATTAAGTACGAAATATATAATATATATATATATGTTACCTTTAGCTGTACATCGCTAAGTTTGAAAAATTTCTATTTTAAAGCTTCAATTTTTTTTTATAAATAATTTTTATTTGTAGAATCATCACAGATACGTATTTTTCGAGTGATTAACTATAAAAATTAAGCTATTCTCGTAAAGCCGAAAATTCTAATGTTTATGATAGAAAATTCTTTAGCAGCAACCCCTTGGCTGCAAACCTAATGCATGTTTCGTATTTTCTCATTGTCACTGCAATTTTTCTTTTAGTTTAAACACTAACTAATGTATCAACACGATAACTTAAACTAATCTATTGTAGCGTCATATCAGACAAAAAATTAAAAAAAAAATCACATTTTTAATGTGCCAATGTCGAGCATTTTCACTAGAACGTGACGAGAACTGATATATAATATATAAGAACAAATCGACATTCAAAAAGTGACTTGAATAGACGCACTCGCAAGAATTTAATAATTACTCATCAATATTATTATTAATAACTCCCTACCACTTTCTAATTTGTTTGTCTTCAACCGTAAATTATCTTTCATTCAATTGAAATCTAAATCGTGAATTACAGTAAATCTAACACATTATAGCTGGCTGGTAAACATCACATTAAGTAATGTAATTCACATATCAAAAGAAAAAAATTATTCATTTCTGTTAAAACATTTTAGGCTGAACTGTACTCACTTTAAACTCGAAAACATCAATTTAATTGATTTCTTTTTAATTGAGCAAGCACAATGTAGGTTTAAAGTGAAAATAACTCCTATTTTTTTAGACTGGCGACAGTAACACCACTCGTTAGCTAGAAACTAATTATTTACCCTTAGACCTACTCCCAAAAGAAATGCATCCTTTTTCAAATTCATCGCTTCTCAATCTTCACCTTCAACCTCGATATTTTCCCAACGCTCCCAGTAGCTGCAGTCCACGAGGGAGGTGTGGTCGACATAGTCTGCTGCTGTTGCTGTTGCTGCTGCTGTTGCAATTCCTGCTGCAGTTGTAGCTGCTGTTGCACGTCGACCTTAGGCCGTCGCCCTCGGCGACGGCGGGCTTTTCCTCAGGAAGCTGCCGTCGGGAGCTCCTTATCCTTCTTGATAACTGGCGCATCCTCCGAGTTCTGCTTCTCGATCGGTTGCGATTGTTCCTCTACTTTCCGATTATTTCTGCAGTAGAGTTTCTCGTGTCGGCGCAAGCTGTCAGTCCGCGAGAAGGCCTTGGTGCAACGTGGACAGTAAAGCCGTCGTTGAGGCCCACCACCTGATATCCGAGGTTGCTTGCAGCTAGTCAACGAGGCAGGCAGCAGGTTATCCTGCCAAAGCTCGCTGCTCTCTGGTGGTGTGGGTAGGTAGAAGTTGTTCATGTCAATCTCGAGGAATTGCTCGGGTACCATCGGATCGGCGAGGTCAGCGTCATCGACCGATGGATCCTGGTGATCGACGTCATCGTCTGTTGCATCGGGTAGCCAGGCGCTCGACAGCATTGCGTCCTCTGGAAGAGAGACAAGAAAACAAAGGTGGCGGGTTAGCAAAGAACACGAGAGGACTGAAACTGAGCGTGAGTGAGAGAAGCAGATCTGGGTGTATATACGTGTCTGTGTCTGTATATATGTGTGTGTATGCCTGCGGTTGTTCTCGGCGTTCCTTGAAGAGATAACAGATTGAGATATTTTCATAATAAATTTAACGGAAAAGCTTTTTTTTTGAATGTATCACTAAGAATAAATATTATTCGCAGTGAGTTTCAGGATCCATTTTCGAAAATTCCGTTTGCTAATGCAGTACTATTGATGTTTTACAAGCAGCTTTATTTTCGAATCTATTGTCAGATCTTATTTTCTACTTCAAAAAAACTCGAGAACATAATGTTATTTTATGTTTTCAATTAAATTTTAGAATAACGTGCTGTTTATTTGCAAGCAGTGTCATTATAGCTAAATATATGTGTTTACGATGATTCGAGAATTCCAAATGGTATGCGATTCTTCGTTACCTGAAATATTAATTTTCAATGAAACGTTAAGCGAAAGTTTGAAAGATTTAGTTTATAGAAAAGAAAATGTTTTTTGTAAACAAATAATTTATTACATCTGTAACTTTCACTATAATTTTTTTTATAATTATGAAAAATTTCGGTATATATATTCAAATAAAAGAACAAAATTTTGAATGGCTGTCGTCGATACAATTATATAGATACACTTGTATTAAATTTTACTTTTCTAAACGAAGTGTTTAAGAAAAACATAATTTAGACAATATATAATTAAAAGAAATTAAATAAAATTGCCTTGATAAACGTAATTAGTACAGCGTTACTTCCAATCCTTTGAAATATTTTATTATTATTGTATTATAACAGATCCTCATAAAATTTGTTGCATTATATAGTAATTGTATGTTTGCCAATTCAATTGTAATTGTAGTTATCAACAAATAAAGTTTGTTGTTATAGTCCTTCATTATTTGGTTTCTTAGTCATCTCTTCAAAACTTTTGGAGCCGCAATAGCCTTAATTATTTAGTGAGGTTCTGAAACAGAATTAAAAAAAAAGAATTAGAGAAGTGAAACTATCGCAATATTTACTCGATTCACGGTCAACAAGTGACTTCCTGGTGCGCCATTCTACATTTCTTCGTTGAATATACGCATTATTACTTGGAAAACACAATTCGTAATATTATTATTATTATTATTTGAAAATATTTATTTACAATGTTATGTAAATTGATATTTCAAGGATTAGCATAAAAATATTATATCAAAGTGAATTATGACTATAAATTTATTTTACGTGCTTAATTTCATTACAATCGAAGAATTTCGTGCTCACGATAATGAGCAAAGTCTAGATCTTATCGTATAACCTTATTAATAAGTAATAATATTTTACATTAGAATATCAGTTTTGAGAATTTTTCGTTATTAAATATTTTTCTTATGATTAACATATTTATAAACTTCATATTAACTTAATATTTCTCAATATATATATTTACATATATATGCGTCACAATACTGTGGAGGCACATTGACTTTGAAAATCGATTTTTAAATTGGTCTCTCTTTCCTCTTCGTCTCATTCAGTCTTTCATTTCCAAACTAATAAATAATTTGAGGCGAAATTTTATGTATCAATCTCCAAAATGATACTAATGGTCGTGCTGCCCACACAAGAAAAAAAATACAAAAATGCTTCAGATCTTCTTTCCTGTCGACGTTTTGGTGCTCTTTATTAAATATTTATTTAAATTTTTATTTAATAAA